>APFE030045613.1:0-24536 GCA_000404065.3 Pinus taeda | reverse complement strand
GCATCATTAGCACAACACTGTACACTCCATCATCAGCACTGCAACATGGCATAAGAATTTTGAGGTAACTCTTTCTCTGGTACGCTTTCTACAACCTTGAGTGATACATATTACTTGTGCCCTACACAATCAGTAAAATAAATATCTCAAGTACCGGAAATATCAAGTACGCTTTCAGGTAATCTTTCTGCAACATTGAGTGAAATATAATGAATATGACAATATAAGCGGAAAATATATCTAGGAAGTGCAATAGATTCTAGGTTATCCAATAGATTCAAAGCTACAGGCTAAGTTATTTGTTGTATTTTCTATCACATGTATACTACAGTTAAAAAATGGTAGGAAAATTTTATGTACCTTAAAGAGATTATTGGTTTGGCCTTGAGTTGTATCCGCAACACTTGCAGGTTTCGGCACTTAAGTCGTGCCCACAACACTTGCAGGTTTCGAATGAATCACCATCTTCCCAACAATGAACCTTATGCACTCAAGTTTTCTATGTAGGTATTTAGACTAAAAAATCGCGATTGAAAACATGCCTGAATCTTTCTTTTCCTATTTTTCAAGTCATCAGGCCTACCACATCCACGCCCCTTGCTAGTTCTCGACTTTGTACATGTCCATAATCTTGGGAGTTGGGTTTTCAGGGATCTCGATCAACAAAATTACTGATGTTATGAAAATGATGAGTAGAATTATGGATTGGCAATGTCATACTAGAGTAAAATAGAGGATTGGAGCAAGGGATCTGAATGCAAAATAGGGAAGCTAATAGCAGTGGAGGGAAGAAAATGATTGTGTAGTGTAGGCGAATTTGTAAAGGCAAGTAGGGTGGAATGCAACACTGGGAAGCTGATAGCAGTGGAGGGAAGAAAATGGTTTTGTACTGCAGGTGAATTTGTAAAGGAAAGTAGGGTGGAATAGTGCGTGCATTACCTCACTTCCACCTACTCCTTTAGAGGCCTGTGACCAATGTGGCATCTTCCTGTCACAGGTAACAGACCACTAATGGACAAACAATAGGGGGGATATGAGCAATGGAAGGAAACGGAGGCGGGTGGACACATGGAAATAGATGTCGAGAAATGGTGGGAGACTACGATGGAAGTGGTGGCCAGAGATCTGTCAAGTTCAACTGCTTAGAAAGTAAAAAGGTCATCTTCATGGCTTAAAACATACAATTTTATTAATATATACTGTCATTCTAAAACGGGACCTTCATGACGGGCATAAACTTCAAGAAACCATGAATGTTCAGTGAGAATTTGTTGTATTTCTTTATATATAATGTATTTTATGCATTTAAACCGAGGAGGCTTCTAATCATAAAACTTCAGTGAGTAAAATTTTCATATTACAACACATATTTTTTACCATGAGTTTTACCAATGGTGTGATTTTTAAAAAGTTAAATAGATTTACATAGCAATTAATTTGTATATTTTACGGAAATTTACTAATTTAAATGAGATCTATTAATATTTTTCTTTAATTTAATTGCTTCTATAAATTAAAATGCAAAAATCGTAATACATCCAACATAGAATAAATTATGTAACAATATTATTTTTCTCAAAGCAAAAATTCTTACAATTTGCTTTTCACTATAGCCTTATGTTTTTTTACAACAAGCTTCATTATTTAAACTTCATTAATGAGTAATCATTGAAAGGTTCTAAAGTTTCTAAAAGTTAAATAAATCTAGGAAAGTCCGTGAGTATGTCTTAATTCATTCCTTCATTTCGTTGCATTTTTTACATCGTTGGATTCTATATTCAATGAGGAAAAAATCATGCATCTTAGAAACACAAAAAATATCTTTGCAGTGAATATTCCAAGCTTGAAAGACTACTAAAAATTAGTAAGAAAGGATCTATGCCTAAGCTTGAGCTATGGAGGACCAGCATCTCATACTAGGGCCTATCATTTGTTTCAAAGATGAGTTGTTTCTACCAATCGGAGATGATTTTCAGTCATTTTTCCCTATCAAGCTCTTTGTGCCATTCGAAGTTGATTTTGAGTCATTTTTCCTTATCATTTATTTCAACTTTCAATGATGAGCTTCTCTCGGGTTGATTCTGAGTCATTTTTATGTCATAGAAGCAAGTGATTAAAGTGTTTTTCCACGTGTTTGAAGAGTTGCTTTAATTAATACAACATAGGTTTATGAGCATTGGCACATCGTTGAATCATTGTTTTAAATAATGCAACGCATAATTGTTAGAATTGACGTGTGCCCTTTTATATGATTGTATTGTATTCAACTGATAGGTTTATGACCATTGGCACATCATTGAAGCGTTGTTTTAAATAATGCAACACATAAATGTTACCATTGGCGTGTGTCCTCTGATATGATTACATTGCGTTAAGCTACCATACACATAGCTTTACCATTTTCCAGCAACATTTTTTTATATGATTGCATTGTATCCAACTACCATATGAGTAGCTTCACCATATTCCACTAACATTTTTTAGCTTCACCATATTCCAACCACATTTTTTGGGGTTTGGTGTTATAGGGGCACATAACAAATTAAAAAATTATTAAATTGATATTCTTCCTTTTCATCATTGTTACGTCATGCTATGAAAATTAAAAAATATTAAATTATTATTCTTCCTCTTCATCAATTCTATGTCATTTGTGGGCTCCTATCCCAAACACTAAAATCATTTCCCAGTCTTAGAAAAGAAAAATGTGTCATTTAATGGCCACTTGAATTACATCATTCAAAAATTAATATTTAACTAAGAAAAATGTGTGATTTAGTGGCCACTTAAATTACATTATTGAAAATTTAGTTTTGCTAAATACTATAAATAAATAAATTGTATCATGGCCACCTGAATTACATTATTCAAATATTAGTTTTGTTGAACATGATTTAAAAGTTTTGATTTTCTCTATTTAAATTTCCTTGATCCAGCTGAACCAAGGTGATGCCTTCTCTAACAGCAACACAAAGCCCCATGCTTCCTTTTTATGCTTTTTTTTTATGGACGTGTTATTGACATATTAATATTATTTTATTAGCAGCTACACTGAAGGTACTAAATCCGGCTTCGAATCCCACAGCTCTGAGTAAAAGCAGTGGAGGATATGTGGGCATTGGTATAATTATATGGGGGCTCACGGTATCCACCAGCGAAGCCATTTCTATTACGTATTTGCTTCATCAGAAAAAATCGTTTCCCAACATTCCGTCAGAGAAAGTCTGTTTTCGGGGTACATTACAATCTAATTGGAGTTATACTTATGCTCAAACCTTACAAATTTTAGATAAGTTACACATATATATATCTGTTGATACAAAACACTCCATATAAAAATAAATTAGGAAGAAGAAATTTATACAATGGAGAGATCTTTAAAAATAAATTAGGAAGAAGAAATTTATACAATGGAGAGATCTTTAGACGCCATACAGTCCAGCCCCATCAAACTCAATACTTCCATCTTTTGATAATTTATAATAAATATTTTAATTTAAAATTAAATCAATTATTTTTTTATTATATATATATTAATTTGAATTCGAAAATTTCTATAAATAAATAAATAATTATTTATTAATAATATTAAATTTTTAACTTATTTACATTAAAATTTGAAAATTTAATTAAAAATATCAATTATATCATTAATATTTACCAAGATACGTTTACATACAATACTAAGCAAAACATATTAAACACTTATACCACTCACATGGCCCATATACCTATAAAGGGAGAATGCTTAGCATCATATATTTTATTTTGATTATTTTAATTAATACAATTAATGCTTATTAAAAATATCTTATTTTTATTTTTTTTATTAAAAATAATATTGTATTATTTTTATAATATTTATAGTTGACTTTTAAACTAATAATCAATTAAATATAATAAATTGGTATATAAAAATGTTGTTAATAATTTCACTCTAGTATTAGATGGAATTAAAAAAATATTTATTTTAACACCTATGAGCCTAAAGATAGCCTATGAGATGAACTGCTTCTTCATCTCATTAATGTATTTGGCCATTTTCCTGTGAAGCCTCACAATAAATGCTTTCAGCTTCTTGACAGACCCTTCAATAAACCCCTCGCTAAATAGATTATCGCAAGAGCTAGTTGTGATAATATCTGCATAAATTTCCTTGTTGTCTTTGAAAGCCTCACATTCCAAAATGAAATGCTTTTTGTTTCCATTTTTCTGGAAGAAAAAAAAATACATACTCTTTCCTCCCACACTTCTTCTGGCATTTTCCAGCGCTCTGTTTCACAACAGAGTTGATGAGAAATAGCCTTTAACTAAGCAATAAGAATTTTGTCTCTCCAAGAAATATTGGTCTCTATGTATGTTTTTTTATTGATGATTATGAGTGGGATAAAACACTTCAATATATTACTTTTTCTTTCTCCATAGCTCCTTATCCCAAGTATGCTTGTGGAACTTATCCATAACAAAATCTTTTCTCTCTTTAATATTTATGGGACACATGTTCAAGCAAATACCCCATTTACTAAACCATTTTTATTTTGCTGCATCCAAGTCTCCTCTCTTTTGCACAATATTTCATTGAAGACAACCTTAGGCCATTTTACCTCTTCCATTTTCTCAATTTCTTTTAAATACCTTATGACTCACACCATAGCAATTGCTTCAATAGGAGCATCCCATGTTTCACTTAACAAGATAACATAAGGAACAACACTTTTAATTTTGAATTTGTTTGTAATCAAACGCTTCTTAATTTTCTCAAATTTTTCCACTACATGTTGGATGTACCGCTGGCCCAAAGTTCACAACCATAGAGAATCACTGGAATCACTAGAAGCCCAAAAAGAGTTTGAGTGGCTTGCCGAGTCCATAACTCTACCTATTTGCACCTATTTTGAAAAGCTTAAAATGTGTTCCAACCCCCCAAAGTTCTTTTCTTTCTACAACCATCCCAACATAGATTTTTTTTTAAATCAATTCCGAGGTACTTGTAATCCACAACTTCTTCTAGAATGTTGTTTTCAAAGTAGAACTTACATTGGTTATGTTTTCGTTTTTAAGAGAAAACCACTACTTTCTCTTTTTCTACTATTGACTTGCATTCCCACCCTTCTAAAAAAATGCTCAAGGGATAGTAAGTTCCCTTGTAAACCAAGAGTAGATTTATCAATCAAAGAAACCTTATAACAAATTTTCCCAAATGGATACCATCACCCCCTTGTGAATTTAACCGCTCCTTTCCCTCCTACCCCTGAGCTACAATGGGGTTGTATGAAGGAGAAAAAAATCAATAGCAATTGTATGAGAGAGCTCTTTGATCTATAATTTCCTAGAATTTTCCACTTTCTCAAGCTTCTACAAGAAAAATCTCAACAATATCAACTCAAACATATAAAATTTTATTGACATTTTTGTTAGAAGCCATAAAAATACTAAGAGGGGGGGATGAATCAGTATTATGTAAATTTTAACTATTATTTAACCATTTAAACAAATTCAACAACATAATAAAATATCAATCACTTAAAGCCTTAAACATGGGATGTTAACATGGAAACTCATAAAGAGAGAAAACCACAATACTTCTTAATTTTTAAGCACCAACTTTAGTTTACAATAATTTTTTATAGGCACCAACCTATATGAGACACCAAAACCTTTTTCATTACCAAACCTACTTGCTAGAAGTGCCCACTTCCACTAGTTGCAGGCACCAACCTAATGAGGAACCAACCTCTTAATCCTTTTAGGCACCAAATTGAAGGAGATTACAATCCCCTACTTTGTAAGAACCTACCTACTTAGTCACTCTAATCCCTCTTTCATTATGTTTTAAAATTATATCAGTGACTCCTCGTACACATAATCATATATACAACATAGGTCAACTCTTCTGATCAAAATATGTGCACACAAACACAATATCACCAAACGTTTGACCTCTTTCAAAATATATACCCTACATAGATCAACCCTTATATGTTCAACACTCATATGACACAAGTTCGATGCCCAGTTACAATTATCATACCACAACTCCTCTCCCTCTCATTCATTTTACTAACTATGTTGATCATACACTCTGTCCACATTTCTATGTTTGTCTCACGAACCAACACATACAATCTCAACATCTCTCAAACAACATCTCAATTCATTTTTATCCTCTATAGTACCTCACATTGTCATTGAAAAAAATCTTTTCTTATATTCGTAGTTTGAGCTTTTTGTTTAAGTATTTTCCTCTACTATTATAATTTTTTCCTATTGTTTACCACAGGTACAATGCATTATATTTACCCATGGTAATTCTTTCTTCATTGCATGAGTAAATATCCATATTTTTCAACAACATTTGTAGAATTTGAGCTCGAAATCTATTGGCACTTTCCTCATATGACCACATTATAGACTGGGGGCTAAGACTTTATGTCTAATATTCAACATCTAATTGTTTTCCTTTATACCTATACCACACAACCAGTAGATCCCAAGATTCCCATATTTCTCTTTCAATTTTCCCTTACCATTGGGTGCTTACCCCTTGGTTCCTCGTGACCTAGGGCTAGAACTACATCTTTAAACAACATTCTCCACCATACTTGGCATTCAACCCTTAGAACTATTTGAGACTATACCATGGGTCAACCACTTAGATAGCTAGATTTATTTCTCATATAGAACTGTGAGTACAATGGATGCTTGACCAACTCCCTTAATTTGAGGTCAAGGCTTAATAGTACATACCTTCTTGCTACAATTTCAAAGGGGTGGATGAAAAAATAAAATGCATAACCCCTGATGTGAAATATTTTGGTTCCTCCCTTCCTGAGCTTCCATTTGGCACAAAAATACAATTTGTCAAACACTTTAGAAAATTGAAATACAAAGGAAAACTATATCAAACCAGACCCCTGGTGTGACTTCTGAGATGGCACGTCATCTACCATTTCATTGCCATATCATTTCTTTTCCACTTGTCATATCATACTACCTACCACATTGTCTCTCTTCCACCTATCATGCCACAACACTATGACATCACTACCATGTGCCACTCAAAATAGGGCCACTTGTGCAACTTAAAAAGCTCCATGTGACTCCCTCTCAGTCACATCCCCAAGTGTGATCTTAGGGGTGGATCATATGCTATCTCGACAATCAACCATGCCATACCTAAGTCTGTAACTGTCAACTCATGCACCTACCAAGTGTCTCAACTAGAGAGTCTCCTCTTAGCCCATGACACGTGGTTTCTCATACAAGTGCCTAGGGTGAGTTCCCCATGCCTTGTTGCCTGAATGGAGAGTGTCAAAGTGAAGCAATCAAACTCTCTGCAATTGTAAGAAACACTGGAGGATGATGGGTGGGTATGTCCCAAAGAGTATGATCAATAGTCTGCCGAAATGCTCAAGAGTAATCTTATGGATGACCCTCTCTCCACCTTGGAACTGTTGATAAATCCCTCGAGGCCCTGCCTCCACTAAACATGGTGTCCCCAAATGCTCTACAATGTCCTTATTAATCGTAGCTCAATTGCGTCCAATGGTACACCTATTATGCCTGTCCATAAGTCTCCCTCGAGGCAAAGATCCAAGATCCAGTTACACCGCATCTTGTGTCAATGCATACCATCAAGTACCATCGTACTCCATGAAATGCCACTATATGCCATAATCTATCCCTGTATACCACTGGATAACCCCAACTACAACTATACCATCTTGTACCCTCTTGTGTCTTTCTTGTGTCATTGCACCTGTCACTCCCCGCACGTCCTCAATGCGATGCGAGTCACTCCTCGTACCCCATTGTGTAAAATGGCATGCTATGTTATACCACCTTCTTGATGCTCCTCTTTAGACCACTGCTCCTCAGTGCATAGCCCTGCACACCGTTGGGTGCTATGGCCTAGAATTAGGTCTGTATGCATCATGCCACATCCCTTTATATAACACTGAACACTACAACTTGACTCTGTGTTGTCTTGTGTACCAATACCTACTATAATACCACCCTGTAACATATGGTATCCTGCATGTGCCAAAGTGTCTGCCACTCTGATAGTGACTGCACCATGATACACTTCATGTCCCCTCATCCATCCTAGTAGACCTGAGCACCCTAACTCCACTCCTGCTAGGGGGGTTATCTCTGTTGTGCCAATCATCTGTGACTCCTATGTCCTAAACCCCAATGGGAGAACATCGTCTCCATACAATATCTCGTCAGGTGGCCTACCCATGCCACCTCCTCGCATTCGCTCCTACCAAAGAATGTTAATCATCCTACACTCCCATGTGCAACCAACATGCCAAAACAACTAATGGATTCTTCTCATAAACCACTTGGCCACTAGCATCAACTAGAGCTCCCCTAAGGAATGCATGTGCTTAGGCATGGGGTTGACTACCTGATCAATGTCATAATGATCCTGCATGTTTGATATCAGATAGGAAGCCTTGCTAGGATCCTAATGTCAACATGGGCATCCAACACCCTCAATGTCTTTTATCTCCCACTCAGCTTTACTCCAAACTATTACCATATCCATGAGTCTAGCTCACTTCACTGGGTACCAACTCAGAATCTCTCACCTTCCAACCCCAAGAGAGGAATCGAATGCACAAACTATAGCACATAGAACAAGACTGACATGTGAATGTTGCATGTTGTGCAACTTTGACCATCTCCTCCCACTACCCAAGTCAACACGTGAGCTCTGATTGGGTAGCTCTATCTCTCTCTCCAATGGGCAAAGGTGACTCAATAATGTTGCTAACCTGGTCATCCCCTTTGGTATGTCTAGACAACTTTTCCTGTCTCAATCCAATGTGTAAGGATGGGCTGATAGCATTGTAGATCTTGCCACTGTGTCTTTGAAGCGAACTGTGCTGAAATCACAACATGTGGTCTCTATGCTACCCCTGATCAATGGCTAGCCCAAGGGATGGCTAAACATCCTCCTCCTTCGTGGGCTCAATATGAGCCTTCGACTGTTCCTCCATAGACAACTCAATATGCACGATATACTCACTAGTTAGTTGTAGCCAATTTTTGTTTGGCAACTCCATCATAGATATAGAGGCCTCTATACCTATCAGCTCCTCAACAACAGTGGAGTTGTCTTATGGAACCTCACTTACTTGTGGTGCCCCTAAGGACTCGGTCACAACCCTCAATACCTCATCAATGGATGAGACCTCGTAAATGGGTGTATGGTCAACTCTCTCTTTGCCAACCATGGCCCCTTCAACTACTGCTTCATATTTTTTCTTAACACTTCTCATCATCCCTAAAAAATCCCGTTGAAACTCCATTGGTTTGTGCATACCCCTTAGTTCACAAAATTCCCAAAAAGAGAGCGATCCCCTAATGCCATGACCCAATGATTGGTATGCCCTCCAGTTTTCCCCCAATAACTCCATATTAGTTAGAGTCATGTCCAGAACCCCAACTGAGGACTGAATTAACTTCTTCCCCACATCAATCATCATTTGTTCTATCCTCACCACCTCATTCTAGGTGACCACCATGTTGTTGGATTCTAATCTTTCCCACTGGATGAGCCAATATTATGGCGATGATACCATTTTAATGTTCCTAAACAAGAAATTAAGTGATAAACCCATTTAAACTAACATTGCAATAGTGGAAAATTAAAAACATTTAGCAAGCACCCATGAAAGACTATAATACTAGAATTGTTGAGCCATATATTATGAAATATGAGAGCATGAGTACATTCAAGGAGTAGTGCACTTGGGCTTGTCTCAAGGACAAGCCAAACCAAACCTAGGTGGTAGAATAGCTAGAAGGATGGTTGGTCAACTGCTGCTCTACTATGCTCCACGTCATCCTAGTAAACTATTGATTAACTAACTTTGGCCTGCAAGGGAGTGCCCAAAACCTACCTAGGAAATTCTGCACTTGTAGCCTTGGACTCCTCGGACAAAACCCAGAAAAACCCGGAAGGGAATTTCTCTGATTTGACTTTGGATTTGCAGTCTCTTGAAAGCTACTCTCTAGTTAGATCAGATGACCTTCGGCCTTCTAGAAAATGCCTTAAAACTACCCAGAACATTCTTCCATTTTAACCATAGACACCTTGGGAAAAGCCCAGAAAAACCCAAAATGGGAATTTCTGTAATTAGATTTTGGATATTCGGCCTCTTGGGAGGTGATCTCGAGCTACATCTCCTAAATTTAGGCCTGCTGGAAAGTGCCAAAAAACTGCCCAGAACATTTTGCCGTTCTATCCTTAAACTCCTTGGAAAAACCTCAGAAAAACCCAGAAGGGAATTTCTCTGATTTTGATTTTGGATTTTTGGCATTCTGAGAGCTACTCTCTGGCTACATCTGTTGGCTTTCAACCTGCTAGAAAGTGCGCAGAAACTACCGAGAAAATTCTTACCTTTTAGCCTTAAACTCCTTGGAAAAAACCCAGAAAAATGTAGAAGGGAATTTCTTTGATTTTGACTTTGGATTTTTGGCCTCTTCGGTAGCTAAATCAACCCCTACATATTTCTCAGTGCCAGAAAACACGTAGTCCCTTCCTTTACGTGGTTGGCTAAGCTATGAATCACTGCTGGAAAACTCCTACAATATTTATTGAACAACCTCCCTGGGCGGGCACAGATGGTCCCTCGATGTAGAGGCTAAATCTTCTCTGCGGAAGACTCGTGACTAAACAACCAGTAGACTCTCTAAGAACCAAAGCATAGAAGAGTGAGTTTGTTTGTCAAATATTCAGAATGATTACAAAATGAGAGTTGATCTCTCTTTATAACTCCTTGGGCCACCCTTAGCCTCATGTGAGTCCCTTCATCCACCCATTCGATTTTCCCTCCAAGCATATTGAATGGCTAATTCGAACTTCTATGTGGGTGGCCCCCACATTCCACTAGCAGCTAAATAAAGTTAATTTGGCTCCTAAGTCCCTAATTCGAAAGTGTGGGGCCCAATTCCTTAGTGAAAAATGTGAAAAATTGTGTAGCAGCACCATGTTACTAATGTGCTTGAGAAGGGACATGACAAATATCATGCTCTATATTCCATATAAAGCCTCTTTCAGTTTACATAGATCATCTAGACTATTTAACAATTGAAACTCTTTAGGTTTCTCTACATATACTTCCTCTTTAAGCTATCCATTTATAAAAGTTGATTTTATCCCATTTGATAAACCTTGAACTTCCTATAATAGGAAAATGCTAAAAACATTGTATTGCCTTCATTCTAGCAACAAGAGCAGTAGTCTCTTCAAAGTACACTCCTTCACCTAGGAATGCCCTTTGCACATTGATATGACCTTGTTCCTTATAATTTTCCCATCCTCATTTAATTTGTTCCTAAAGACCCATTTTGTGCCAATGGCATTTTTATTTATTCGTACTGGAAGTCATTCCTAAGTTTGATTTTTCTCAATCTTATCTAATTCATCATTCATGGAATTTACCGAATGTTTATCTTGACTTTCATAAGAAATTTTTTTTCTCAATCATATATAGCAGGGAAATGCGTGCTTGACTAGAATTACCTATCAGCTTTCTTCTTGTTTGAATTCATACTTCCTTATCACTAATAATTTGATTTTTAGGGTGATTATTTTGTGCATACACTTAAGGAGATTTTGAATGAGAGCATGTTACCTCTTTTGTGTCATCCTCTTTTGATTCCTCATGATGTTCGTCCTCATACTCGCTACTGATTTTTTCAACAAGATTAATATATTTTGATTGCTTCTCTTCGAGAGGTAAAGTTTCATCCACCTTCACAACAATGTTATTAACAATCTTTTACAATATTTTGATATAGCACCTATATCCTTTTCTCTTAGTTAAATATCCTAGAAATATTCCCTCATCATCTTTGGGACAAAAATTACCCAATTTTTCAGTAGAGATATCGATGTAGCACTTACTTCCGAAAACTTTGAAGTGATTCATTGAGACTATTTTTCTATATGACAACTCATAGGGACTCTTGCTACTATTTGGCCTGAGTTATGCTTTATTTAAAATATGAATTTTTGTATGAAAAACTTCAACCCAAAAAGTGTTTGGAATATTTCTCCAATCAAAAATTGCTCTAGCCATTTTCTATATTGAGATATTATGCTTCTCCACCACACCATTTTATTATGGGTTTTTTGCAATTGAGAATTGCGTTATTAGTTCATTTCCTTCATAAAATTCATTAGAATCTCTTGAAGTAAACTCCTTACTTTTGCTAGACCTTAGTAATTTTAATTTACAATTAGTTTGATTTTCAACAAGGCCTTTAAATACATTGAACTTATAAAACACTTCATCTTTCTCATTTAAAAATGAAACCCAATTCAACCTAGTATAATCATCAATAAGCACCATAAAATATCATTCTCCACTCAGGTCTTTAGTTATTTAAGTTCCACATAAGTCTGTATGAACTAGCTATAGAAGTCTCGTTGATAACTTTTCCTTAGTCTTGAAGGGTACTAGAATTTGTTTACCAATTTGACTTGATTTGAAAATTGTATTTATTAGCTTTGAAATATTTGACATTTCCTTACAACTTTCTTTTTGTTGAGTTTCGCTTTGTTGAAATCAAATTTTACGTGTCCCAACCTTTTTTTCCATATCCATCTCTCATTAAGCTTCCCAAAACAACACTTCTTGTTTTCGTCTTTGATTTTGTACACATTATTCAAAGTCCTTACATCCTTTGCTAGTTCTTTGTTATATACCTAGGGGGGATAATATGGGGTACCAAGGGAGGTACCCAAGGTAATAACGTAATAATGGGATGGGCCATAGTAATAAATAAGGTGGTTAACCCATATCATGTAAGGGACCACAAGTAGTTAGTAATAATGTAAGGGGCCCATGGTATTAGTGGATGGTATGAGGGAACCATGGTAATGATCCATGGTATTGCATGTATGAGGCCTATATAGAGGCTAGAGACTCCACATGGAGGAAGTCAAGAAATATTGTCAAGAACTATTGTATGTACAAGCATATGGCTTGTGGAGTATTCTCCTTCCTTAAGGAGTGATTGTATGGTGTTGCCCTACCTTAAGGGTTTGATAATAAATAAGAATTTCTATCTTATTTCTTGGGTTTATTTCTATTCTCTTATATTCTCTTATCAGATATACAACAAGTGGTATCAGAGCTATAACAATTGGTATCAGAGCTACAACAAGTGGTATCGGAGCACTTTCTTGGACAAAAAAGTGGAGAATTTTTTTTTTTTTTTGTAGGATTTCAGGGGTGGCGAGTTTGTAGATCATATCTGTATATTTTGGTGCAAGATATATAAAATCTAATTGCAAATCTGGATTCTATGTGAAAAAATACCCGATTTCAAAAAAACAATCGGTCGAATCAGAGTCCGGATGAAAGAGATATCGCTAATCTAACAATCAGTGGGGTTGCAGATAATTTTTCAGGGCAGCGAGTTTGCGGCGCAGATCTGGACGTCTTGGTGCAAGATCTGAAAAATCTAATTGTGTATCTAGAATCTTTGTGAAAAAATACCCAATTTCAAGAGAAAATCAGTTGAATCGGAGCCCGGATCAGGGAGATATCGTTGATTTAAAATCAGCTCATTTTTGCAGAACTTTTGGTGACGGCGGGAGAATTGCAGCGCAGATCTGAAATTCTACTGTCTGGATCCAGATTTATATCACATGAGTAGATGCAGAATTGACTAAACTATGGCAATTGCTCATAATAGGGATTCTGAGCAATATTGACTAAACTGTGACAATTTCAAATTTTAGCCAAGTGAATTTTTTCCAAACCTTCATGGCTTCTAGAAAATAATTTTTTACAGGAAATGATAATGGTACTACCATTGAAGAATACATACAAAGATACAAGTCCGCATATCCGACACTTTGGAAGATTTCAATGTGGCTTAATATAAGAGATGAGACTAAAAAATGGTGGAATTCACTTGACCACAAGCAGTTGACCAAACTTTCAGATGAAGAATTTGAAAAATTACTTTTAGACAGATGGTCTCATGCCAGAAAAAAAGATAAGGAGAAACATGTGGGTCTATTTCCTACTGGTATATCCTTATTAGAAGTTCATGGATTGATTCAAAAAGAGAAGATCATTGTTTCTATAAATCCTAGTTGCAAGCATAATTTCATCCATCTTAATTTGGAAAACAAATTGCAAGTTCCTGCAAAAAACATTGAAAACACATAGGTGGAGGATGAGGATATTCAAGTGTATAAGGATTTGAAAATTTCTATGGATAAGTATGTGTTGCATGGTGATTTTTATACTTCAGAGATAGATAATATGGATGTTGTTTTGGGATACCCTTGGATGGAATCAGTAGGTACTATCAATATTAATGTACAGAAGAAATTCCTGAAGCTCTGGTGTAAAAAGAAGAAAATTACATTACAGGATATTTCCATTAACAAATAGGTAGAGTCCAAGGAGGCTGAAGCAGAAGATGTTCCAGGGTCTGACATATTAGATGATGAGCTAGTGATGATAGACAGTCAAACACAAACAGAGGCTGAAGCAGAAAAGGTTACAGGTGCTGAGACATCAGAGGAGGGCTCAGTGGTTGAAGTCATATTGGAAAAGAAGACACCACAACAGGCACCACATTAGGGTGAATTAAAGAAAAAGACATTGTGGGTTAAAACTTCAACATATCATCACCCACATCACCCCGCAAGACAACCATCAAGATGGAAACCAGGTAGTCACAACCCCCGTATGATGGATAGTGAGGAGCAAAAATCCACCTACTACACATCAGCAAAGAAGAGCTGCCACGGTCAACTTCCATATCAAGCGAGCGGGGCACCAGCGAGATCGAGGGTTTACCTTTCTCTTGGATGGCTAGATGCACGTGCATGGTACCAGTGGACTACTCTTTTGAGTAGATCTTATTATTTGTGTTCTTCCCATGTTTCGGGGACGAAAGATGCTTAGGGGGGTGGAATGTTATATACGTAGGGGGGATAATATGGGGTACCAAGGGAGGTACCCAAGTTAATAATGTAATAATGGGATGGGCCATAGTAATAAATAAGGTGGTTAACCCATATCATGTAAGGGACCACAAGTAGTTAGTAATAATGTAAGGGGCCCATGGTATTAGTGGATGGTATGAGGGAACCATGGTAATGATCCATGGTATTGCATGTATGAGGCCTATATAGAGGCTAGAGACTCCACATGGAGGAAGTCAAGAAATATTGTCAAGAACTATTGTATGTACAAGCATATGGCTTGTGGAGTATTCTCCTTCCTTAAGGAGTGATTGTATGGTGTTGTCATACCTTAAGGGTTTGATAATAAAGAAGCATTTCTATCTTATTTCTTGGGTTTGTTTCTATTCTCTTATATTCTCTTATCATATCTACAACATTCTTTCATTGTGTTTGTTGTCTTTATCACACAATATTTGGAGCAAAAAGTAACATCATATCCCTAGTCACACATATAAATCACACTTAACAAATTGTATTTAAGTCCATCTGCAAAAAAGAACATTCGTATCCTTGTCGCATCCATTATCCAATGTAATTATGCCCTTTCACTTGATTTTTCTTAGAAAATCATTACGAAAGATAAATTTGGTTGTCTTGTATTCTCTTAGTGACAAGAATTTATTCTTATCACTAATAATATGTTAACAACATCTGTTGTCCACATACCAACGGCTAGCTTGGTTTTCGGAATATATGACAACGCCACATTTTTCTTTCGTTTCTACCTTTTTCTTCTTCAATGTCTTGCGTTCTTCTTGTGTTTTGTTAACCTAAGAAGTTCATTTGATTTCGTTGGATCTAAAATTAGTTGTTTTATGTCCATAGTTATTACAATTATAACACTCAATATAATCAAATAAAGTAGCAAAAGGATTGTTGTATTTGAGATCATTCCTATGTGGATGTGCAAATATGTTATCTTTGTTCATTGTTGATTGAACATATTCATTTCTTTTATTTTTGATATGATTAATTTTAATATAAGATCTACAATTTATATCCTTATGCTCAAAATTGATGCATAAATAATAGTAACCATAGAAAATATTTCGGCACCCGGGAGAAATTTTCCTTTGAGATCAATAAGGATTCTTCTGATTTCTTGCTTGATCCTTTTGGCTATTTGAATTGCTATAATTTTCACTCCTTCTCTACTACTAATTTTTATTAATTTCCATTATTTCCTTCCTATCATTTTCTTCTCTTTGTTGCTATTAAATTTGACCATTCTTGTCTTTAATTACATTGTTTTCATTTCTTTTTATTTCTTGTTGTTGATTGTTATCATTTCCTTGGATTCCATTATTGTTACATCCTTTTAGTGCTTCAATAAAGCTAATTGGTTTCTTTCTTCAAGTTTATTAGTGCTCATTTCTTCTTCATATCCCAAACCAGTCTTGATGACAAGATATCTCTAAACACTTAGAATTTCACTAGTTTCTTGGATCCTTCAACAAATCCTAGATCATGGTTGAGCTAAGCTAGGGTATTTTCAAACTATTTCCTAATAAATACCATTTTTCCTCCATATTTTCACATTGCTTTTATTTCTCTTTTAGTTTAGTTCCAAAAGAGTGTCTTTAATCGTCTCGGCTTCCTCCAAATCCACTTTATGAAGCAAAAAATGTGTGTCTCCAATTTTATCCCTTTTTTTTCATATTTAATCAACAACTCTTTTTTCTTCTTCTTTTTTCTTCCTAAACCTATTTATTTTTTCTAAGTGACTAACTAGTTCACCTTCCAAATCTACTTCATCCTTTTCTTCATCTCATCCATATTTGTTTTTCCCTTCATCTTGGATTTCTATCACCACAAGCATGAAATCATTCATTTTTCTTCATCAAGAGGTTCTAGAAGCTCTTCTTCTTAAAGTTATTCTCTTCCTTGATTCTTCTATATTTATTCTTCACTTTATTATCATGTCCATTATCTTCCTTTTTGTATCGGAATTTAGATGTGTAGTGACCTAATTTTCCAAAATTAAAGCATTTGAAAGGAAAATTACCTTTGTATTTGTCAGAATCTCTCTTCAATATTCTAATTAATTTGGCTTCTTTATCATTAGATCCATAGCTTAAGTCTCCTTGATATTATTTGGTGTTCTTATTAGCTTTGAAAGATACTTCCCTTCATGCATATCTTCCATTTACAATTCTCATTTCATAGGAAGTTAATGTTCCATGTAATTGATCCATCGTTGATGTGATTAAGTCATGCATATTTCATCCACATGAAGAAATATATTAGCAATGTCCTCACCCTCATTCATCATAATGCTTGATATTTCATTCTATGTTATGAACCAGCTCAAGAAAAGATAGAAAAGATAGATCAACGCCTTAGAATTCAACCTCTTCGAGGGGGCAACCTCCTTTACATTACACAAATGAACAATTCTTGGATGATACAAATGAAAAAACCTCCTTTCTATATATATGAGTCTTAAGGAGTCACAATATAACCCAACCGACCTAACAATAATAATATAAAGCCACAAAAATACAATAGAGGGATTCTATGGGGCACAGTAATAACAATATGGGGGCAAATAGGGGCACAACAATATTAATAAGGGGTACAAATACAATAGTAATGGGGTAATCACTAGTATTATAGGGACCCAACATACACCTCTCCTTCAAAAAAAGTGTTGTCCTCAACGCTTGAGTAGTTCTGGATACTTCTGTATAAAATTCTCATCCTCCCATGTGGAATCTTCAGCAGATAAGTTCTTCTCACTCTTATCCTTATTTCATTAATTTTGAAAGTGTGATTAGTGACTGTTGTCGCAAAAAATCATATATGAAACATAGTTCAATTCTTCTAATGATCATATACTCACACACACATAAACTGGCACTAGATGTTTTACCTCTTTCACTAGCTATACCTTACATAGCTCAACACTTCCATGTCCAACATTCATTTCATATAGGTTTGATGCTTAGCTATGGTTATCATACTATGACTCCTCTCTTTCCCATTCTTTTTACTAACTATGTTGATCATGCATTCAGGCCATGTTTCTATGTTTGTCTCACGAACTAGCATAGACTATCTAAGCATCTCTTAGATAGAATCTCAGCCTAGCTTTTATCCTCTACAATACCTCATGTTGTCATTCATAGGAATATATTGTTACATTCATAGGATGAGCTTTTTTTAAAGTATTTTCCTCTTCTTTTATAATTTTTTGCCCTTTATTTATGATGGGTATCAATACATTATATTTACTGATGAGAATACTTACTTGACTATATAACCACATCTTTGAATTCAAAAATGGCATCAGAGCACTTGAGATACTTGTCTTTTGGTAGTTTCCTCATATGAAAACATGCTAAACCAAGGGTTAACCCCTTAAGCCTGGTATCTGACACCCATTGGTTTGCTACACTTCATAATGGGGATGGAACCACATATTTTAAATAGTCTTTTCTACCATATTTGACATATGTCTCTTAGAACTATTTCAATTTGTTGCATGATCCAACCCCCTTGATGGCTAGATTTATTTTTAAACTTCACCACATAACCAAAGTTATTATGGAACTTTGACAATGTATTTGATTCCATCGACATCTAGACCTGGGCTTAAGCTACCTAAGCATGCTTACTTCAACCCTAGAGGTGTGGATTCCTACATAAGTCCTTGCATGGCATTGTGACTACAGTGGAAGCTTTACCAATTCCCTCAATCTAGCTGAATAATGGATACCTGTTTACTACAACCCCAAAGGGGAAAATTCCCAGATAAAATTCACACCGCCAGATGTAGATGCCAATTGTGGTTCCTCACTTCGTGAGTTGGAATTTGGCACAAAAAGAAAATTTTAAGCCACTTCAAAAAGTTCAAATACAAAGGAAAAAATTACCAAACCAAATCTCTAGTGTTAATCTCGAGACCTACCACATCATCTACCATGTCACTACCATAACATCTACCATGTCGTGTCTATACCACCCATCATTTCAAGTCACCTACCATGTTGTCTCTCTTCCATGTATCATGCTACATCATTTCCATGTGTCACTTTAAAAAGGGCCACTTGGCCATCCAAAATTTTTGAATCCTCCTGCCACACGTCATGACCACAAAGTGCCACGTCATTGTTCGTTTCACATAATTTCCACATGGTACCACTTAGATGCCACCTATACTACCATTTGGATGCCATGTCATTATATCACATGTCCTAACCCCCAACTTCCACATCATCAACATGTCATCACTTTTTCCATCTAGATTCCACTTATATACGACATCATTCTCTGCCACTTCTTAGTGGATCCATAGACTATCTCATAGGTATTTGTCTTTGGCAATCCCTTGATGTCTGAATTCCTAGATACCATTGAAAAGACTGGATTAATCCAAAATCCACCCATCTAGCTAATCATTTTAGTAAGAACACCTTGCATATCCCAGACCAAAACTGACCTCATACTTTCCAAACATGGTAGAACCTTGTCTCACATAGAACCATGCCTAGACTCCATCACTTCAAACACAGGTTTTTCTTCATTCCTAGGGAGGTATAATAAGTGACATATACCATTGGAAATATCTCTAATAGGGTTAGCTAGCCAAGAAAGTTTCATGATCTTTTGAACAAGGTAGTTGTAGAAAAAATTCTTTAAAAGATAGGTTACTAGGCTACACATCCAACACTCAGCAAAAAAATAGACTACCGATCCTCAGAAAGAAACCAAGACAATAAAAAAGGCTTAGAACACTACTAATATACTCAAAAGGCTCCCCTTGAACTTGATATCAATGAAAACAACTACTAACACACTCAATAATTAGATAAATTATTTAACATTAGGTTGCATGATGATTGTCTCATCTCATTTATATACCACTTTTTTTTTATTAAATTTGGTTTATCTAGCTTGTCCTTTTCATGCAAAATTATAGCTTTCTAATAACTAAATTATTTAATATTCATCATCACTTGTGTCATCTATCTACACATGTGTGCAATCAAATTCTTTTTCTAAACCTTTAAATTATACATTATATTCAACCATTTCTTGATTTCCCATTTTTACTCGCTCTTATCTCTTTAATATCATTCATAATTCCTAGATTTGTTCTAGTTAGGTAGTTATAAGCTTAGTTAACTAAAAAATATTGTCGCTTTGACTATAAATTCCACTTTATTTTCTCTAATTTCAAATTCTTGTTGGGATTCTATTTCCTATATTTCTCTATGATTAAGATTTCTCTTGAATTTAATTTATTTTATTTAATAATTAAAATAAGTTATTTTGATGTATATCCTCCTAATCTACATTATTTAGGCCAGTTTTATTTATTTATTTCAAGAACGTATGATTTATTTAATTTTAAAGTGTTGTTTTCCATGATCTTTGTAATGAATATTTAATTTATTTGAATATATTTAATTTCTTTAACATTCTATGTTAAGTTTGCTAAAGCAATAATATAATTTGTTTTTCATAAGTGAGTCACTTAACTATAGTTTATCTTAGGAAATTCATTTTTAGCGGTATAATTTTATTACATTTTTACTCCAAGTGATACCAAGGGTTCTAAGCATGTCATGCCTTCAAGAATTACCCTATGTAATTTTAAGTGGTGTCATGATCACTTGGCCTTTAAGTACCATAGCATATTTGTGGGGAATAATGGAATAATACTGGAAGCAATAATTAACTCACAAATTTTCCCTTGTTCAGAGACTAACGACTGCTAAGAAATAAGGAGTTTGCTTTATTGTATACCCATCAATTGGCCCTCATGAATGGCTGAAATTGTGATATACCCTCATACAAATTTAAGTTAAAAGTGATATGCATTTTTCAGGCACCAATGGTCGGAGTAGTAGCATGTGGGAACATGGATGTTTCTTCACCTCTCCTTAAATATTTAGTAAACCGTCATGGAAACCCATCACCCTTTTATGGGCCATTCAGAAAGCATAATCCATGTACCTACACCCACTATTTCATTTCATCAGTACTTTTCACAAACACGTTAAATCGTAAAATTTTCATATTAAAAAAACAATAAATATTATTGGCTCAAACTGAAATCAAATATTTTTACCAAATTCATGTTAACATGCACTTATAGTTCCTATCACTCTCAAGAAAACTATTAACAATAGCTTAATTTCTTTATGCTCAAATCTCATTTAATTCATCATTTGATTATGACCATTCATTTTTCTAAACTGATAAATAAAATGTTATTAAATAACATAATCAAGATGACCATAATAAATAAGTCATTGATCACTATCTAAACTAATACTTCATGTAACATATCATCATCAACATTAACATAAAATTGGGTCATTATTAAACCAATTCCCTTAAGTAAGTATTTTATAATATTAAGGATATGAAATAATCATACAATAATACAAAAGCACAACCAAACTTTACTAATAACCTCCTATGCATAATAACAACACGTAATCAATAAAAGAAAGGAGACAAAGAAAAATTTACATGGCATAACCCCAATTAGAGAAACATCCATAGGAAGATAACAATGTCTTTATTATCTTCGAAAACATCCATCCTAACAAAGAGAATCTCAACATATACTTCACCACTTTACAAAGATAATACTTTGATATTCATTTTATTTTTGTGTCTCACTGGACTCGCTAACCTCTATTATATACCAAGAGATATCGAAGAATTAAATCCAAATTGTACACGTGGGATAATGTGATTTCACCTATTTATATATGAAATGATCACATTGAGTGAGTTTTACACTATGAAGAAGGTGGGATATACCTCTCTTACATAGAATTGGAGATTCTTATGATAAAACCTAAACATTATTACATTTCAAAGGGACACATTCCAACACTCCCCCTTAATGATGAATATGGAGATGGAGCACTTGTGGAAGAAGATGGAAATACAACAACACTTCCCTTTGATGAAAACTTCCTACATTCCCAACAAATTTAGAAGACATGCAAATATTTCATCTATCAAGGATGTGCTAAAGATATTGGTTGTATGATATTTTGTAGTACAATACACTAATGAATTTTGAACGTGGTCACAAGTGATGAACAAAACATTTGAGGAAGTATTAACATTGCCACAAGTAAAAAAAAAAAGAAATGCCTTTGATGAATTAAAGATCACTCTTGAAGAAGTCTAAACAATAGCACCAATAATAGGAAATACTCCTGAAGAATTCCAAATAATGTCATCAACAACAAAGCAACACATTTGTAATTATAAACAAACCACCCACCTGAATAAGAGTTAAAAATAGGACTAGTTGTACCATTGACTATGTACCATAGGTTCTCGCTACTAAGAATATCTATCAACAAGGTGATTTCGTGAAATATAGTTAGTTCCAAAGAAATTAGGAACTGAAACATCCTCTAAAGTCATAAGGAATAAACTATGAAACTAAGAATTTAAAGGAAAGAAATAAAAAAAAAGGAGTTAAACAATCCATATTATGGTACCCTTACTACCTATCACCTACAACAAAAATATAAATATCACTATCATGAAGAATTGTGCAAATGAGTGCTTAGTCAAGGGCCAATAATAACTTTACGTAAGACTAATTGATTTACTCCTTTCCATTATGTTGTTCCTTGTTGAATGTATTATATTGGTTCCAACTACAAAAAAGGGTTTCCATTCTCTATAATAAATGTAACAAATACCTATAATGAAAAATATATTCCATCATGCAATTTTGTGGATTCAAGTAAATATCCAAAGAAAAATTCCATGGCTAGAATAAAAAATGACTACCAAATGAAAATTTTGGCACTTGGATGAAGGTTTTAGACCTATATAATTAGTTGCTGCAAATAGATTATTAATGAAAAAAATTCATGCAATGCAAACGCACATATGAAAACATGGGATTTATCTTAGAAACACAAAATCAAGAAAACCAGCAAGATTTTTCAATATATATTCTTATACAGTGCTAAAATACAACATATATATCTCACAACATCGATGAACCACTAACCATTTACCTTGGATTAGAATACAAGCATAATTCCCTAAATGAAACTACAAAACCATGGGGAAAACCACCATGCACCACAAAACCACTTTTGGCAAAACCATGTACAAAAAATAAACAAGAAAACTTCTCAAAAAACAAATTGTAGGTGTTACCCCTAAACCCTCCTACAGGACATAATGCATTTTATAGCACATAGAAATAATTGTGCAAATAATATAACACATATGCAAAATTCTCCCTCTTTATTTTTTGTTTGCACACAGGGAGTCATAGGAGTTCATGATCAACAATTTAGGGAAACAGTGCCCATTGTTTCTCTAAACCAAGGGAACTTCTTAGATCTTACATATTTTACTAATGAATCTACAACCTTCTTCAAAGTGTCTAGTTTTTCCTGCAACATTGTCTTGTTCTCAATCATATCTCTCATGAAGCAATATTGACCATCAATATTTTTTATCTTTGGATGATAAGTTGTGTTTTTTGCTAGAAAGATTGCACTCTCACTACCACATTCTATCCTTATAGCTTGTTGTACGAACCTAATACCTAAACACAATCTACGTAACAATACTTTTTCCTTTTTTTGCATGAGTGGCTGCCATGTATTAATATTTTGTAGTTGAAAGCACCACTATAGACTATATTTTTCTCATCCAACTGATTTCTCATCTAAATAGGTTAAACACATACCCACTTGTAAATCTTTTTTGATCCATATCTCCAACCCAATTTTCACTGACAAATCCATGTATGTCCAACAATTTGACCAATCCCACTCTTCCTTGGTATCACAATCCATATTCAACAGTGCCACAAATATCTAAAAACCCTCTTTACTTATTTCTAATGCCCCATTCCCTAGTTTTGACATATACCCACTCAATACTCCCACTACATGTGCAATTCCCGACCTACTATAGACAATTAGATACATCAAGCTTATAACTACACTATCGTATGGAATGTGTCCTCTTCTTCTTCTCTTGTCTTAGGATATTGCTTTGTAGATAACCAAAGTTGATCCTCAATATTTTGATATGGAAAACAAAATTCTTGAGGGGGATCACAAGGAATTTCTTCATCTACTCTTCTTTCACATGGTTGAGTTTCTGAGGAGACATCAGTCTCTTCTTGTTATAAAGTTATGCAATACTTAATAAAATAATATTTAAATTTTTGAAGTGGAGGATCCCAATGTTTAAGGAATAACTAAAAGGAAATATCCATGGAATTGATACCTCTTGGACTTCCATAATATTTGACCCACTCCTGCTGTTTATTCTCCAAAAATTAAAAAAAAGTCTCATCAATGCATCCTTGAGTGTTATATTTATCCTTGAAGTGTATATGAGAAAGTTTGGAACATGAAGGAAGTTAATAAAGGATCACCATTATATCTTGGGCAATCATCTTATCAATATGGAGTGTAATGATTTGGATACCAAAGAATCCGTTTGAAACCAATAATTTTATATATTCATCAACTTCCAAAGGAACCGTATTTAAAGGAAAGAGGTT
>APFE030045602.1:0-13609 GCA_000404065.3 Pinus taeda | reverse complement strand
ATCACTCATACCTGAACCAGATGTCGAACCTGTATCTGTCGTATTCGCCTCCTTCTTCTCTGTCGAAGACTCTGCTTTTGAAGTTTGCTGCTGTCGCTTCCAACAGTCCTTCTTTAAATGCCCCGATTTGCCACAAAGCCAGCACTTTAGCTTACTCTTCTTTCCTTTCGACTTTGAACGTGAGTCGCTCGGCTTCCTGGGGCGTCTTTCTTTCGAACGACCTCTAACCATCATAGATTCTGATGTAGAGGTTTCAGAATGTGACTTCCTCTTTGTTTCTTCCGATAATAAGGATGCAACTACATCATCAAACTCAATAGTTTCTGATGAACTAAGACTTATAGAAGTAACAAAATGATCCCATGACTCGGGCAATGAGCACAATAAAGTAATAGCTTTATCCTTGGATGGAATTTTTACTTCTATACTTGTAATTGCACAAGAAGAGTATTAAAAGCATTTAAATGATCAGCAATCGATGTACCTTCCTTCATTCTCAAACCGTACAACTGTCGCTTCAGGAGAATCCTATTGGTTAAAGATTTGGTCATGTACAGTTTCTCCAGTTTCGTCCATAAACCAGCAGCTGTTGTCTCCGACACAATATTAAACAGGGCATCATCAGATAGACACAGTCGAATAGCACTAATCGCTCTTTCATCCATCTCGGCCCACTCGCTATCTGTGATGTTGTAAGGCTGTTTGGACTTGCCTAACAACGCCTTTGCCACACCATGTTGGACAAGCAAGTCATGCATCTTCACCTTCCAGATCTCAAAATTATTCTTGCCATTAAATTTCTCAATTTCAAACCAGGCACTTTGAGTTTTCGCCATTTTTATCAACAAAAAAACACAATAATCTCCAATATCCAACCAGCAATAAAAAAAAATTGCCTATGCCTTTGCTTTTACATAACAAAAAAACTGCCTATGCCTCTGTACTTTTGCCTTTAAAAAAACACTGCCCTTTTGCACTTCACACAAAAAAAATTTCTTGTTTGCACTTCACACAAAAGAATTTCTTGTGCAACATTACAATTTATCCTCTGAAATCCATGCCCTCTGAATTATAAAAAAAAAAAAACATTGCCCAGAGAACTTACACAAACTCACATCTTGGTTATCAATCTTTGTGCTGTTGTATAGCAAAACTGAATCGAATTCCTTTATATCTTTCTGAATACGTTTGCAAGATATGTTTTCTTTAGACAGTGAAATTTGTTCACCTAGTTTTTCTTAACGACTGTTTGTGCAGGAAATATGGGATTTAATTGGTTCACTTTTGGTTCATCCACACATGTGGTTACGAAATGCATGTGGACAACACACTGTACATAAATATAAATGCAAATACCACCGGTCTACTGTGTATGCAACCGTGAACTTTGAACGCAAATACCACCGCTCTATGTGTACGCAAATACCACCGGTCTACTGTGTATGCAATCCTGAACTTTGAACGCAAATACCACCGCTCTATGTGTACGCAAATAACCCAGATGCACAATAACCCAAAAGGAAAGGACGTAAAGACTTATAACCTGAGTCTTGAAAGAAAGAACAGGTCTTAATTATTTAGTAAGTCAACTGCTGCCTTTACCGTCAAATACAAGATTTACGAAACTGAGCGATAGCGATCGGGTTACCATGCAATTCTACTAAACTGGGCGATGCAAAACGATGTAACTGGCATAATGGAGAGGTTCCTCCCTTTTCCTTTAACAAACTACTGGATCCAGAGGCTTGGCAACTAAGCATGGGCCGACAGCAATTAAAAAACATACCAGGTATCAGCGCAACACCGCACAACAACCCTCAGCACAGTCCGCCAGTGCTAACAGCATTCACAAGCAGGCAGGTTCACGCCCGCACCAGCACAGTCCGCCAGCATCAACAGTCATGCACACAGCACCTCCAACATGCTCTGATACCAATTGTTGGTCCCAGATGCACAACAAACAATTAAACACACAACAAAATAAATCAAGAACATAAAACACAAGAGTTTAACGTGGTTCACCCAACCAATCTGGGCTACGTCCACACAACATAGGCATCAGCAATTTATTAATCAAACAGGAGATTACATAATGAAAACCTCATAAAACTCTCACCCTCTTAGCAAACCATCCGAATGATTGCCTGTTATATAGCATAGAGAATCTAATAGCCTCATTAACTCCCTCACATCAAATATAGGAGGCATTAACTCCCTCCCAACAACCTGGAGTTAATCTAGGACCTGAATTCTATTGTTGTCATCAGCTGAGATTTTTCCTATTTTGCTACAAACAGAAAATCTCAACACTGAGATTAAATTTGAGGTTTTTAATTTAACGAAAAAGGATTTCGTACAACCCAACGGAATGTGTTGTGTTTGGACGCAGTTAAAAGCAACAATATACAATCGATACTTTCATTAAAACACACCGTCACGTTTCTTGCTATAGCTAAAAACCGACGGGATAATTGAGATAGGTTGCATTAATTATTGGGGAGGTTTTCTTTCAGTGAGAGTGAAATGAACATGAAGTCCACGTATATATATTTAATTTAATCATTCCACGTATATATATTTAATTTAATAATGAGTAAGATAAATAATTGTTGTGTATAATGTTATGTGACGGTATATATGTTTATATAATTGGTATAGATATTTTTAGTACGGATTTTATTATATTTTCAAATGTAAATTTTTTTGAAGTGTAAAAATATTAATATTTAATTTTAGTATTTAAATTTATATTTTTTAATGTTACATAGAACTATTATAGAATTAATAAATGATCAATGTTTTAACTATAAAACTTATTTTTTAAAATATATACATAATTTTTAAAAATGATATAAAAACATATATATTAATTGATATTAAAATATTTTACATAATATCTATATTTAGGCATTTTATTGGCACAAATTAAAATGGTTTTTTTATTATAATATATTTTAATACAATTTTTAAGAATTTTTGTTGCTTAAAATATAATTTGGAATGCATAAATGGATTCAACGCAAACCCCAGTTATTTTTATTAATATATTTTTAATACAATTTCAAGATTTTTAATATATTTTTAATACAATTTCAAGATTTTTTGCTGTTTAAAATACATTTTTGAATGCATAAATGGATTCAACACCTTGAAAAACTCATGGGGCACTCAAATTATGCAGATTAAACAATTTAAACTCAAGTTTTTAAAGACTGACAAACTTACACATCCTCTTATATTGGGTTGTAGAATGAACCTCTCAACAAACTTACACATCCTCTCATATTGGATTGTAGAATGAACCTCTCCGCTCAATCAACATGATTTTCTATGGTTGTGAACTGTGGGCCAGCTGTAACACATCCTCTCATATTGGGTTGTAAAATGAACCTCTCAACAAACTTACGCATCCTCTCAAATTGGGTTGTAGAATGAACCTCTCCACTCAACCAACATGATTCTCTATGGTTGTGAACTGTGGGCCAGCTGTACATCCGACATGCAGTGGAAACAAATTGAGAAAATTCAGAAGCTTTTGATTACAAACAAATTCAAAATTAAAAGTGCAATTCCTTGAGAAAATTCAGAAGTGTCTGATTACAAACAAATTCAAAATTAAAAGTGCAATACAGATCTAACATGGGCAAACTTATCAAATTTCTTCACATGCAAACTTCTTTAGAGTGCAAAATACAATGTGTATTTTTTTAATGTTTAAATTGTATTTTTTAATGCTATAGAGAGTATTCAGCCACAAGGCTAAAGATAACGTATGAGACATATTGCTTCTTCATCTAGTTGATATATTCAGTCCTTTTTATGTGAAGCCTCATAATAAACGCTCCTATCTTCTCGACAAACCCCTCGCTAAATAGATTATCTTTCTGTGAAGCCTCACAATAAACATTCCTATCTTCTCGACAAACCACTTGGTAAATAGATTATCCCAAGAGCTAGCTATCAGAATATCTGCATAACTTTCCCTGTTGTCTTTGAAGACCTCACATTCTAAAATGAAATGTTTTTCTATTTCCACTTTTCCAAAAGAACAAAAAATACATACTCTTTCCTTCCACACTTCTTTTGGACTTTTCCTGGGCCTGTTTCAGAACAGAGTTGATGAGAATTAGTCCTTAAGTGAGCAATAAGAATTTTATCTCTCCAAGAAATATTGGCTTCTATGTGCGCTTTTTGTTGACGATTGTGAGTGAGATTAAACACTTCAACATAATGCTTTTTCTTTCTCCCTAGCTCCTTGTCCCAAATATGTGTGTGGAACTTATCCATAACAAAAGCTTTTATATTTTTACTGTTTATGGAACATGTGTTCAAACAAATACCCCATTTACTAAACTATTTGTTATTTTGTTGCATCCAAGTCTTCTTTCTTTTGCACAATATGTCATTAAAGACAACCTTAGGCCATTTTCCCTCTTCCATTTGCTCATTTTTTTTTAAATACCTTATGACTCATACCATAGCAATTGCTTCAATAGGAGCAACCCCTGTTTCACTTAACAAGATAACAGAAGGAATTTCACGTTTAATTTTGAATTTGTTTGTAATCAAACGCTTCTGAATTTTCTCAAGGAACTGCAATTTTAATTTTGAATTTGTTTGTAATAAAAAGCTTTTGAATTTTCTCAATTTGTTTCCACTGCATGTCGGATGTACGGTTGGCCCACAGTTCACAACCATAAAGAATCACCAGAATCACTAGAAGCCCAAAAAGAGTTTGAGTGGTTTTCCAATCCCATAACTCTACCTATCTACACCTATTTTGAAAAGAATAAAATGCTTTCCAACCCCCCAAATTTCTTTTCTTTCTACATCGATCCCACCTTGGATTTTTGTTGAAGTGAATTCTGAGGTATTTGCAATCAACAACTTCTTCGAGAATGTTTCCTTCAAAGTAGAACTTATGTTGGTTATGTTTTCTTTTCATTTCACTAATATTGACTTACATCCCAACCCTTCTACAAAAATGCTCAAGGGATAGTAAGTGCTCTTGCAAAAGGAGAGCATATTTAGCAATCAGAATAAGACAATAAGAATAGAACGAAATAAACGTTTTTAACCATAATTTATTTTTTTCATGATATATACATAATCTTTTTAAAATGATATAAAATATGTAAGTAATTGATATTAAAATATTTTATATAACATGTACATCCAGACATTTTAAAGGCACAAATTAAAATGGTTTTTTATTATTAATATATTTTTAAGGCGTAGTCTAACTTATAGATGGAATAACCTTTTTCACCTAAATTCACCAAAATCCGGCAATACAATTTCAATATTTTTTATTCTTTAAAATACATTTTTGAATGCATAAATGGATTCAATGCCCTGAAAAACGTGGACACTCAAATTATGGAGATTAAACAATTTAAGCTCAAGTTTTTAAAAATTTATGTCGGACTTCTGATTAAAATTAACCTTTAAAAATATGGTGAAAAATGTCATTATGTTTTTATTTTTACCTCTAATTACTTTACAACATATTCATTTATTATTATTATTATAGTTGAAGAACATAATTTATTTTTATTTTAATGGGACATATGTCATTTCGAGACAGATGGACTGACAAACTTACACATCCTCTCATCTATAGACAGACTAAGCCTCTCCTCTCAATAAATGGTTTCTTCTATGATCCATAGTTTGTATATTAAAATCCTTTCGATAAAAATCACATAAGAATTTTGGTGTCTACCAGTTTCCAACCATCTAGTGTGGGTCATGTTTTTTAGTTGGTTTATTAGCACTTTATTTATTATTATTATTATTATTGTGTTGATAGGTATGCTTATTTTAAAATTATATTTTAATAATTTTGATTTAATGATCAATAATTTTTATGTAAATGGTAGGGATTTATGTTCACAAAATATTCTTAATATTTTCTAAATATTAGTGACAAATGAAAGGCTTGGATTTATCTTAAAAATAGTTATGAACTTTTTATCCTTTTAATTAAATTGATTAAATACAAAAATGTCATATAACCATGTTTTGTGAATTATGTTTTTTTGGGGGGCTTGGTATTAATAAGCAATGGTATTGTAACAAAGCTTATTTACAAGTTAAGAGTCTCTACGTTACAATTGAGGTGAATCTTTGTGCTTAAGAGTTTTGTTACATGTCTTTTAAATGTGTATATGTTTAAGTCATATTAATTCTTTTTTATAATTAATACTAATAATAAAAATAAAGTATAATTTAGTTAATTTTTATAATTGTTTTTAATCTTGATAATGTGAGATGTATGTAGCCATTTCATTCAGATGCATGTGTTAGTTATTATTTTATTAACTAGATCCACGTAGTTTTGAATTTGTGACTTTACAGAGGGAATACCTTAACAATGCATTCTATCTTTGACTATTCTAAGCTATGAAAGTATTATTATTATTGATATTTATTTATATATTTGTGTTTATTACATGTTCCTCCATGATTGGTTCCTCATTATTACTTATAACATTCATTATAATTCCTTTTTTTCATAAGTTAAAGTTGACCCATAGCTAGTTTATACACGGTTAATCAGGTAAATGTGTGCATTAGTAAGGCATTCTTCATATTGCAATAGTTTTTTGGGTTATATTTATGAAGCCTTCGACCATTTCAACCACATTAATATTTTTAATGTGGTTGTACTAGTTATTCATATATTTGTGTTTATTACATAACCTATCCCTTCATAGATGCTTTCTCTTTAGAGAACTTTATGGACAACTTATGTCTTTGTTTAGACGACTTGTAATACCATTTCATGTTTCTCTATTTTTGTAGTTAGATGTATGATAATACAAGGTGATATGAGTTACAAAGCCTTGAAAAAAACTATCTTATTATGAAGGAGTTAGACCATTATAATACCATTTCATGTTTCTCTATTTTTGTAGTTAGATGTATGATAATACAAGATGATATGAGTTACAAAGCCTTGAAAAAAACTATCTTAGATGATATTAGTTACAAAGCCTTGAAAAAAAATATCTTATTATGGAGGAGTTAGACCACTATAGTTTATTTTTTTGCAAAATTGTATGGTGATGGTTTTTATGATCTAGGAAATGGTAAGATTTCAAACTATCTTGTTATGAAGGAGTTAGACCACCATAATTTATTTATTTTCAAAAGTGTATGGTGATGATTTTTATGATCTAGGAAATGGTAAGATTTCAAATCTAATCTTTTATTCACTATATTGGGGTTTTTAGTTAGTTTTTCATATTGAATTTACCTTTGATTAGTTCATTAAATAATATGGTGATTTTTTATAATTAAGATTATGATAAACCACTTTGTATCTTGTGTTTTATTATGAGAAACTTTGTCTTTTGATACCTCCAACAATAACATTTTCATAGAAATATTTTTTCTAATCTGTAATCACACTATTCTACATTTTTGTGTCTTTTTAGGCATATTTTCTAATCAATTTTATTCGAAATCTAGCAAGGATTTGAAATTACAGTTTGGAGTTTGTAGTGTGCACAATTGAGTATCTTGGGAAGTTTTTCTAAGGTGTTGAATCTATTTAGACATTAAAAAACATAATTTAAACAAAAAAAATAAAATCTTAATAAGAATCTATATGATCAAATTTCAATCAAATATACCAACCCATCAAATATTTATACTACTTTTTTGGTGTTTTGAATCTATACCAACCCATCAAATATTTATACTACTTTTTTTGGTGTTTTGAGTCTATATGGGTTCCTTTATCCTAGATTTAATTTTTTAGATCCAATAACTTATTTATGTAAATCATTGTTTTGTTATTTAATGTTTGATTGTTTATTGGTAAGTTTTTCTTGTTGCATTTTTTTCCTTTCCTTTTTTACCTTATTAGTCCCTGCCATCTAGCAATGGCCAGGGACTATAGCAATCAATTATGCCCATCTTAGCATCAATTCACCTGTTTGTTAATCCCATTGATCACGATATAACCAAAGTTTCTTGACAAAGACCAATTCACCATCCAAAGTTTTTTGATACAGATTTATTTTCCTTCTTATTTGGCCTCTTCCTGAGGCCGAAGAGCAAAACCATATATTATAATTAGTAATTTGTTTCGTATTTTCAAACTAGTAAATACTAGCTAAATTAATGCTATAGCATTAGCGGAGTACATTAAATGCCAGTTCTGTTTCACCAGCATACATGGCAAGTTTAATATGTTTCCTTTCCTAGCTTTCCCTTTCTGACGTCTGGGTCTTTCCGACACTGCCATTTGGGCCTTTGTAACGCTTGTGTGGCGCTGGGATCTCCAGAGTTGGGTTTAATACCTTATTGCCGAGAATCACAGGTCTTTGTCTTCATACCATAACAATCTCGGATCTCTAGAGCTCGTTCAGGGCATGGCTGTTGGCCGAAGAACCTTGTTTTGCTTCCAGAATACCCTTCTTTTGCTTCTGTTTCGTTGCTAGTTCAGGGCATGGCTGGATCTTAATGTCAGGTTGAACAAATCAATGTTTTTTTGGATTCTTGTTACTGTAGACCTTTTGTTCATTTTGTTGTTGTACAACATAACAATTTTTTGTTCATTTTGTTGTAGTTTGTAGTTTCTGAAATCCTGAAGCAGCTTCCAATTTGGAACTTTCTTAAACAACTTCTCGTTCAGAACTTTTAAGAACTTTCTTAGGCTGGAATTTTAAGAACTTTTTTTTTAGCTGAACTTTTAAGAACTTTCTTAAGCAACTTCCTGTTCAGAACTTTTTCTTAGGCTGGACTTTTAAGAACTTTCCTTTAAGTTGAACTTTTAAGAACTTTCTTAAGCAGCTTCCTGTTCGGAACTTTTTTGTTACTGTGGGCTATTTTTTAATTTGAATGGAACTATTTCTTGTTACTGTAGACCTTGCTTAATTTGAATAAGCCATAGGCTAATAGGTTATGACAACCATAACAATTTTTTTTTCATTTTGTTGTCTCAGTGATTGATCTGTTTGATCTGTTCGCTGGGTGAACATACCTGCATCACTTTCACCACCTGCATCATAATCACAATATAGATATACAACAAACTTGAATCCTTAGATATACAACAAACTTCAATCAGCATAAACATATATGATATTCAGAACAAACTTCAATCAGCATAAAAATATATCATATTCAGAAGAGGTAAGTCAATTTTATTTTGCGTGAAAGGATTAGATGGATGATTGACTGCTCTGACAATTGGTTGCTGCAGAGGTTCAAGTATGTCAAGCGAGTTAGATTAGAATATTCGAAGAGAGAAAGGAATATTTCCTCTACTATTTTGTTGTGACTGAGATTTAGGAAGTCAAGATTCACAAGCTTACAGATTTCAGCAGAGATAAGTAGGTAACTCTCTGGAAATACAATTATTTCTAAAAAAGATAGAAAAAAAAAAGAAATACATAGCTTCAGTTCTGTCACTTTACCTACATTGCTTCCTTAGCTTGCTTTGGTAGCTACAAGCTGTAATGTTACGAGCATGGATGAAAGAGGTTGTCAAGTTAGCCTATTGTTGGAGGTATTCTACAAGTGAAGTGGTTGGAAAATAGAGCCAACTAGTGTCAAACAACTTGCTAATAAATTTATATGCAGAAGTTTTTCCAATTGTATAATCATTTACTAATAATAAATTTATATGCAGAAATTCTATACAATATGTGCATATTGGCAATACAATACTTGTAAGTTTTTCCTCCTTCTTTATGCTAGTATCTTAGAATCATCAGTGGAATCATTAGGTAAATACTGTAGCTTATATGGCTTAGTAAGTTATTACAGCTCACAGGTGTATATGCTTATGTATAACCTGAACTATTATGCCAATTACATACCTTTTCAAAGCAAGAGGCCTTCTCCTTCTTCTCGGCTAGTGATGGGCCTTGCTCTCTTTTCCAGTGGGAATGCCTATTTCATAAGTCCTTCCTCTTTAACCCTCCACTTCACACCTTTAGTGCCTTATGTAGGTCGGGTCGGTGGGCACCATCACTATACCCTGCTATCTAAGATGTGGAAGGAGCCAGGAGTGAGGCAAGAGAGAAAGACAACTAGCCTTCCCCCTGCCAAAGAGAATAGGGAAGTGAAAGTGATTATTGCGGGTTCAAGCGACTCTGGTAGGTTTAGGCTAGTAAGATAACATGCCACTGGTTTTCCTAGCTCCACAAGAGAAAGTATATAGAACCTAGGAGGCGAAGTGGCATGTCTTTAACTGCCCGTGCTGCTTTATTAATAGCATAATCAACTTCTGGATCACCATCATATGTACGTGGAGAGAGATTTATGAACCAGTCTCGAATAAAAGTGAACAACATGCTCTTTTAAGTCGAACTGCATGAAAAATATAGGAAACATGGCAGAGTCCTTTTGACATATATAGGAAACGTGGCACAGTCTTTTTGACACGTGATATTATCATCTTCACATTTGTTCGTATTGACTTGCTTCAATTGCAAAACTTTAAGGAATTTTATTTTATTTTTTGATTTCATAGATTTAAAGATAATGACTAAATGCACAATTAACATAGCTTTTATTGTGAATTTGTCTACCACTGGATTTTCCTGCTATTGGGATCAACAAGTTTGAGATCTCCTGATCGCGTTGTTGCGCTAGTGGACGCCATAAGGAAAAGTGGTCGCACTAAGATGTGTGGGTTATTGGAGGCATTGACTTTAGCAAATGTGTTTGCGGTTTTGTCATCCACAAAAAACTGGCTACCTACCTTACTGACTTAGTAAATACTTGTTCACATCCTTCTATTTGGTAAACAAGCGTTCGAGGTAACTATGTTATATACGAGCATGTGGTTTGATGTTTTTTGCGTGCACTATAGGAAGTTCATTTGTCATTCACCTCTTATTTTATCTCTTCACGCTATGGGTCAGGTAATCTTATGGTGTTCCCGCAATTTAGATTTATCAGATAGGGTTTGCATGCTCGACCAAGACAACCTAGAGCCAAAATAGTAAAAAATAAAGGTGCCAGATCGACCTGAAGAAAGGATAAGGAAAAAATAGGGGGTTTCCTGAAGCAAGAGGGCCCTGCATGCTCCCTTCCAAATGAAGCTGACTATTGCTTCAGTGACATCCAATTCCCAGATTGATTAGTTTTAAACATCTAGCTTTAGAGACCAGACTTTGGCTCTGCAATGTTCTCAAACCCTTCCTTCTGTTGGTGGTTATAGGTCATGGGTTCTATATAAATGGGTGCTGCTTTAATGGGCTCTGCCTCCGTTGTTAGGTCAATGGATACGAGGTTATGCTTCTTTAATTTGAAGGGCGTTGCCTTTGTAGGTAATTTGGTTCCTTACGGGTAAATGCTCGAAATAGAAGGAATGCAATGGGGAATATAAATCTTCCTATGCAACTCATTTGAAAAGGTAAACAAATGGAAGGGGTACTACTGGGCGAGGTGCTAGTTCAACTAGATATGGAATAGAAACTCAAGCAACCAACCTACTAGCTAGCAATAGATTCACACTAGTGAGCAATCCCAAGTGAGTAATGCAAGCCAGCGAAGCACGCCATTAATCTCAGCAAGAAAAGCCCCCTGCCCTGCCATTTCTTTCTTTCTCGGTTCCAGCGCCAACGTCCCTCCTTGTCAATTCATTATTGTATAAAAAGCAGTAAGTCTTAGTATCTAGATGGGTAAGGGAGACCATTGCTTCAATAGGCGGTGAAACTACCACTCGTGCTTGCTTTTCTATTGATGTTACTGAAGCTACCATATTTGCCTCCGGTACCTCTACTTGCTCCTCTGCTGCTGTGAAGAAGTCTAGCAGGCATGCCTTCTAGTCTTTTCGGTCAGAAAACAAATTTTATTTTTTGCTATTTCAAAAATTAATTAAGTGGCAGGGACTTCTGCCTCTGCAGCCCCCATTTATAAAAATAAAATGTATTTAAGCCGAAGAATATCTAATTCTAAACCACAAACTTACGCATCCTATATTTCTATTTAACTCAATAATAAATCAGATGCACAATGCGATTAGGAAAGCATTTCATTTTTATAATATAACTCATAATCCTTATAATATGTGGCACTATATTAACAAATATTACATTTTACGTTTCTAATAAATCAATGAGACGTAGGTCGATACTATGTACACTTGCATTATAATAGTAACAATTATATTCATATTTTACAGGACAAGAATTCATTGGTTACCAATTCTATCTTCTTATTGATTATCCATAGCTACAAGAAAAATGTCTCTTTTTCTATTAATTGAGCTGAGGGTTTATATATATATTCTATACACAGGAGCATCTCCACCTGGAGTAGGTTTTTTATGTGAAAAAACAAGGGTTTCTGATTCATACAATCGACTATGTTGCAAGGCTCGCCATTCATATGACGACCTGCACTACAATTTTTAACTGTTCGACATGAAATGAATTGGGTGCACTTGCAACTTGAACAGTAACGATGAACTGTCAGGTATGTGCAGCCGCCAATTGATATAATGTGGTTTCACCACCTACTAGTGAACGAGCATTTTGATCTATTTTTTTTCCACTGATTTATGTACATAGCTTAATTAAATCATTCATTGCCATGCCCACAATTCCATTACCAAATGCCTTATTAAACCTACCTTCCCTTGATAATGAAGTTCTTATACTACTTCTCGGTAGGGACTTATTGCCTCTGCAACCCATCTTGTTAATTTGTGCAGTCAAGTTTTGACAACAATTCTTAAGGCTAGAAATTTTATCATTTTTGTCAATGACAACGTCATTGAATTCTTTATGGTGGTGTTGAAACTTTTGTATTGACTTATGGGTATCTTGAATAATCGTTATTTATACATCTTTCAAGTTTTTTAATGAGAACTCTTCTAAAAATGTTTTCATTATAACATATTATAATGTTAACTTCTTTATCCTATAGAAAAATGTTAAAAGAAACCATTTATATTTAAGACGAAAATATCCAATGCAAGTTGAACGTAAATTTATATTTATAATTTTTTGAAATATAAATATAATATTGAATTTAATATTTTAATAGTAAAGAGAATTTTTATTAATAAAAATATGTGTTTGTACACTAGAGTAATTGTTAAAATTGGCAACTAGGGTCAAACTCCATGTGGGTCATCTTATTCATGGCTGATAATATTTTTATTATATTCCTCTCATCAAGAGGTGTAGGATTGATTTAAATATCATCCGACCGATAAGTATTTATGAAGATATGAATTTATTTTGATTATGGAATAATTATCAAGTCGACCAGCAACTCATGTAGGCTCAGAAGCCCAACAGTCGCATCTATTCAATCATCAACAATTGTATATAAATACAAGAGGTCTTTTCCTCATTTGGACTCACTCAACTCATCACATCTCTCTCTCTCCTATGCAGAAAAGAGGCTCTTTTCCTATTGCGCAGAAAGAGACTCTTCTCTCACATGTGTGGAAGGAAGGCGCCGAATTTAGGGCTACAATAGCAGATCAGAAGTTTGACCAGCGTTGACCATCTGACTCCCTCCTCAAAACTGCGCTATAGGTGAACCTGGATCTCCTCTAAAGGCCGCATTTTTTGGTGAAGGAATCAAGCTGATTCAATGGTCAGTTTACAAGATATTGTCTGCCCTAGTT
>APFE030045598.1:166598-193579 GCA_000404065.3 Pinus taeda | reverse complement strand
GCTAAGCTTGGTCATCCATGATGGTATGCATGCACCTCATGGTGACATCTTGTTGAAGAAAACTCTTGCCTCTGTTCCAACCGGTGCATTAGTTCGGCCCCTTCATCCAAATCATCTGCTAACATGTGCATGGTCTTCTTGGGTATGGTTGAACCAGAAACACACTAATGCATAGTGTCTGTGCTAATATTCAAATGTGTGTTGGTGGTCGTGTGCATCAACTTGTTGAAGTACATGTTCAACCCCAGTTGGACTTGCTTCTTGTCTTTGCCTTGGTGAGTGTGTTGAATGGGTTGGGTTGCATGCATGCACATAATGACATGCATGTTGTTGAATCCCTTGCATGCGATCAACAACAATGCTCACCATTTCTACTCTGTGTTAGCTACTGGGATGGATCTTTAACTTGTATGGGCACACTTTCACTATGAGTGCATGTTGCACCCACTGTTGTTCCTAATCCTGATGTAACTCATTCTTCTGTCTGTGCAGCTTCATGTTCTTCCTTGAGTTGCTGCTTTAGCACATACAACTCCTTCTTCATTCCATTCTCTGTATTCCCATGACCTTCATGTCACACTGTCACCTCATAGCCTGAGTCTCCAAAGTTGCTTTCATTGTCAGTGGATCTGCTTGATCTTGAAACTTTGTTCCGCCTCTGTGTTGTCAACAACCTTCCTCTTGAATTCGTTGCGTTCACTACATTTGGTATGATGCCTTCAGCTGTTGTTCATGATGTTACTTGTTGTGATGCTTCTGCTTGATATCGTTGTCTACAAATGACTTGATGTCTTCATGAGTAGGAAAGCTCATAAACACTTGATCAACTACATCCCCAAGTGTGCTCTGAACGGTGTTTTTGTCTCTTCTCTCCTGGAAACCATTGTACCTATACTGCTGAGAGGTAGATGAACACTTGCAATACTTGGAGACCTGGAAACACTCATAGCAAGAAATCTATCAGTTGAAACCAAAATGAACATGAGAACTGACTTGCAACATACCTGGGTAAATGATCATGAAGGTTGCAAAATTTCTGTCGGGAGGTCGGGAGACCAACTGCCAAGACTGCTCAAGGCACAGTCTAGGCTGCTGGGAGACTGGATGACTGTTGGAACTATATAATGCACAGTCCAGTCTCGCTGCTGACTGTTGGGATTGCGCAATGTGCAATTCTAGGTGGGAAGGACTACTGGCCTAGGGATAGATTTGCACAATTTCTTGCGCCAAGCAACCACTGTCCTCTAGAAATGCAAAAAATAGTCTTGGAGGCTAGTGCTAGGTAGGAATGCACAAATTTGGAGAGGAAGGTGAGCCTTCCTTCCCCACATTGCACAATGCAGCCTTGGTGAAGGCAGAGTCTCAACCAAGGTTGGCCTGACTCACCGATGGGCAACTGAAAGCAAATAAGATAGTAAATGCATGGCGACACTAAGTGATAGCAGAAGTGATTGACAATGCATAAAAAACATGAATGAAATATTCAAAAAACAGATCAACATGCATGTGGGTGAGGTAGTTTGCTGTTTGGGCGAACGTCTGTGCAAAACAAGTTCATGCATGGGACATTAGTGAGATAGCAATGAAAACTGAAACAAAGTTAGGAAAAGCTAGTATATATGTAAATGACAGCATGCGTTCAAGAAATCAAGAAAACCGTACTCCCACAAGTTGAAAAACACAAAGTGATAGAAATGCAGCACAGGGCATGAGAAGATGGCTTACCTAAAAAAAACTGAGTTGAATGTGCCGACTGCTCCTAGATGTGAAGTGTGATGTCAGAGCTACAAGGTTGATGTGAAGAATGATATTGGCAGTGTCCAGTTGATGAGTTTCGATAACACTGAGGTTGTGACGCACATGCCATGAATCTAGGGGAAGTGACACTTGGTGGGATGTTTCAGAATTGCACCTTGCATGTAACCTCCAATGGCTAAACATAGATCCCTGAAACAAGGGATGCCTTTGCATGCTTCCTTGGGAGAAGAAACCAATGCATGCAAATCTATTTTGCTCAGTCACGGAGGGAACCGGTCAACTCAGCTGCACATGCAAGAGACTTCTCGACTGTTCGAGAAAAATGCACATTTTTGGTTGGGATTTGGGCTGGCTACCCAAGGGATTTGCGCAATTTCTGGGGAGAGCAGCTGAATGCTGCCTAGATTTGCACAAATCCTAGGCTGAATAGCCTACTGCTGAAAAAATTTGCGCAAATCCTATTGGGAGGGTTGGTTGGCAAGATTACGCAATCCTGGAGCCCAACAGGCTGTCAGAGAGGATTGCGCAATTCCTGGAGGGATGGCTGATTTCCCTCTAGAAATGCGCAATTTTCAAGGGGAAGTTGCTCAGCCTACAGCTGGACCAAGTCTGGGTGAGCAGCCTATGAGGGGAATGGATCAACTGTGATTGACAGGCTACCTTTGTGGGAGGAAAACACATGAAGCTTTAGTGCTTGACGAAGCAAGGAAAAGTGCTATGTAAGGTTGGCAGGGAGGCTCCAAAACAAGCTAAGGAAAAATTTTGGAGGATTGTTGTAGCCACTACAACACTTGGTGACACACTGGTATAACTCTAGCTCTTTGAATGGACCTTGTTCGTGAAAAGCAAGTCTATAACCTCTGGAAGTATTGTTCAGTTTCAGTTCATCTTGGTTTCACACTAACTTGATTGTAAGATGTAGCATCTACCAAACCCTTGGTCGATTGACACACACTCCAAGCCAAGGCAACACAATTGTTTCAATTGGGGTTGAGGGGTATATAGGTGCACAAGCAGTATAGTCGTCAGAGTCTTAGTTTCATCTTTGGTGTTGCTCCACTGCCATCAGACCTGGATAATACCTCGGTGGAGTCACATAGGAACACAAGCATGGCTCTGCTACCAGTGAGCATGGTTAATACCCCAGTGGAGTTACTTGCATCACCTCCCTGCACAGGAAGCCTTTCTCTTCTTTCACCTTATTCACTTTTCATTTTGATTTTTTTTTATTTTTTTATTTTTTTCATTTTCATGTTCACTGTGCATATCAATTATTCATTTCAGAGGCGGAAGAGGGATCCCAACTTATTGAGAGCTGAAGAGGTTGTTCCAACAGAGAAGTAGTTTATTATATCTCTGACGTGCTTGTTAAGGTTTTCCTCATCACCTTACTCTGCTTGACTGAGCTGACAAGGGTTAACCCAAAAACAATCGACTAGAGAAGGTGACACTAGTTAGCGTGCAAGCATTGTGTTTACATGAAGGTTCACTTCGAATAGTACGTATTTTCCTTCAATGTATCATGGACTAAAAAGTAACAAGCTCATCATACAGAAGCAAGATGACAGATAATGAAGTAGCGATAGTTATACAAGCCCTCTTGTACTTTACCCAGCTCGCTTCAAGAGTCATACATGGTTTCATTCAAAACTAACCTATGAACGAAACAAGTGAACAAACTAACAATCAACAAAGCAAAGCAAGAGAAGAAGCAAAAATGAAAGCGAAGCAAGTAAATAAACAAGCAAGCAAACACTACTCCTACTCCTACACCAATGGTACATGGGCTTGATCGCTTGAAGTGATACTTCCAATGCAACCACTAGTGCATTGATAGACCCATTATGGTGAAGGCTTGGTCCATGAGCAACCTAGTTGTGCGAACCAGCAAGCAAGAAATATATGACAATGAAGACAACCACACTTCGTGATTCAAAGTTCCAACGGGACATAAGTGAGTGCATGTGCATGATGGACAGTCTACGGACTTATCATGGTGCTGTGTGACACTACATGCAACTTTGAAGCATAAGCACACCCTTGACTATGACATGCAAGCAAACGAAAGAAACAAAGGTAACTTGCATCACACACGAGTGATTGCAATGTAAGACTCCTCCAATGCATGAGTAATGGGATCATGTAGTTCGATTAGAGGAAGTAAAATCTGAGTGTTAGACTGATATTGAGTGCATACATATGAGTGATGAGAAGCCTTGAGTGTTTGAACAATTTCTTGATCAAAAGAAAAACCAACCTCAATACAGTGAGGGCCTGACATAACCATCAGCTTGGGTTGAAGTGCCTCGACGGTCTGTGGGGTTTCGACTTCATTAATAGATGGATCTTCATAGACTAGTGGCTTAGATGGATTAACAATGAGTGAATCAACATCATGATTGGATGATGAGGTGAACAGATCATGAAAACCAAGATCAGAAAATTCAGGATGTTGGTCGACATCCTCATGGCTGGATGAATCACACAGAGGGGTAGATGAAAAGCGAACAAATTCATCCTCTGTGTTTCTGAAAATACAGATGAAGGATCAAGTGGATTTTCAACGAGTAACTTATCCTCTCCATTTTCGAATGATGGACTAACATCTGGTGAGTCGTGCGAGTGATCAATAATGGTTGCATCCATGGATGAAGATACACATGCAAAATCATGGATGGTAGGTTCATCAAAGAGATTAGGAAAGAACGGAGGGGACTTAGAAAGAAGGGAGTCATCCTTCGCCGAGTGTTGATTTTCAAGCTCCCACTCATACTCTTCATGAAGGACATCGCATGTTGGTTTTGCAACACTGAATCTATCAATGGGTTGTTACTCGTTCATAAAAAGTGAAGAGTTTAGAATGGACGAATACAAGGTAGCATCATCCGAAGGAACACCTAAGTGCAAAGACGGAGGTCAAAGAAAAGAATGCATATGAGAACTTGAAGGAATCACAACCAAATCTACGCGAAAATCAAGTGGAGTGATTTTTGGAGAGTTTGAAGGATGAACAGGTGTGTGAGCATGATCCTCAACATCACTGGGCAGTGGTGGAGCTGTTGAATGAGAGGGAGGTGGACGTTTAGTTGAGACAATGCCCACTCCCACATGAGATTGCGCAGTTCCATCAATGAAGAATGCTGAGCAAGGCTTGATATCAAGCTTCCTCTTGGGATGGGAAAATTTCTTAAGGAAATACTTGAACCGGTCCCAAAGATAAGAAAATTTCATCTAGCTCTTCAGAGCTTGAAACTGCAAGTCACGAAAGCACTGCCAAAAATAAATAACGGATTCATGTGGAGCCCTCCATTGCTATAACAGTTTCTGGTCAAGATAGTCTGGATCAAAATGATAGAACATGTCTTCAATGAGATCACATAATTGCTCAAATGAGTCCACCATGGTAGTTGGTAGGCTAAGCACCCAACAAAATGAAGATTCGTGAAGTGTGTATGCAAGTAACAAACCGATCTACTCGTCAAAAAACTCATCTTCCTCATAAATCATGAAAATAAATTTACATAATTTCTCAGGCTAGGCCACCTCGCCTTCACTCATATGTGTGAGTGGAAAAGAGATTGAAAAGCTTCCCCGAGATGGAGACATCTTCACGATTCGAAAAACACCTCAAGGGAAGAAGAGTGCAAGACTCCATGAAATATATGAAAAGGTTCAAACCTGGGTGAGAGGACACAGCTTGCCATTAGGCCCTCCTTCTAGCGCAAGAAATGTTGACGGTGCTGGACTTGCCAACATGTCAAGGGGATATCCTTGGTAAGAAGTCCCAATTAGACCTCATATCGTTTGGTGTAGGAGTCCCACCAATGAGTCGTAAGGTAATGCCTCGACCACAATGTCGCATAGAGGAAAGTAGAATAACTCTATCAGTAGCAAGGGTGTGACTAATGCAGTGAGTCAAAGGAAGGTGTATGAGAGGTTCTAACACTTTGAAGGGAGAAGAAGGTGAAGGTGAGTTCCAGGTTGAAAGGGATCAGTCCCAACCCAGCTAGGAACACAAAACACAAAAGACATGCATAGCTTCTAGCAAGGCAGTCCACTTGGATGTGGCAATCACATCATACAAGGTAAGATAACATGTACAACACTCATGGATCAGTTCGAGACGAGTGCGACAATTGTTATGGAAAGGTTCAAGTGAAAGGTCTATCTGATGTCCATCAGAGCAGTTGACAAGAAAGGTGACAACATTAACAACAAATGCAACACATTAACAACAAGATTCATATAATTGCATGTGAATCAGTTCATACACAAGTAATTAAGTTAAACAACATATCATTAAAACAACCGGAGCAGTCCAACTACAATAACAACATATGCATGAAAATGTGCTACCTCTTATTATATAAAGAAGTGTAATTCACAATCATACAATACATGCATGTAAACTTGATAGCCCCAACAGTGGAACGTTACAGTCACATCCGCTTGCTCCTCCAAAGAGATGTACTAGATCCGTGCAGTGGAGAAGCCAAGGCATGTTACAATATTGTCCAAGCCTTCTTCAAGATAGTCTTAGTAGAAGCTTGGCTGACGAAAATCCCTTACAATGAGTTATGAGGGAATATTTATAGCAAAGGGTGGGGTAACCCTTGACATTCCCCTTTGTGACGGTTTTACTACCCTCATGACTATTCACCTACTTTACGATTGTTACATCGAATTGTTGACACTTGACTTACACTTGAAATGACTTAACATTACAATGCACATGTACTCATGTGAGACAACATGGCTTGAGAAAGCCTTGCAAGACATCACTGGCACTCAGTCTGCTATGGTGAGACCAACTATATGACATGCTTTTGATGGTGAAGGCGGTGAGCTGATGCCAAGCTTGGTCATCTATGATGGTGTGCATGCACCACATGGTGACATCTTGTTGAAGTGAACTCTTGCTTCTGTTGCAACCAATGCATTGGTTCGGCCCCTTCATCCAACTCGTCTTATAACATGTGCATGGTATTCTTAGGTATGGTTGAACCAGAAACACGTTGATGCATAGTGTCCATGATGATCTTCAATGTGTGCCGGTGGTCATGCGCATCAACTTGCCGAAGTACATGTTCAGCCCTAGTTGGAATTTCTTCTTGTCTTTTCCTTGGTGAGTGTGCTAAATGGGTTGGGTTGCATGCGTGCGCACAATGACATGCATGCTGTTGAATCCCTTGCATGCAATCAACAACATTGCTCACCATGTGTTAAAATTGGCAACTAGGGCCAAAATCCATGTGGGTCATCTTATTCATGGCTGGTAATATTTTTATTAGATTCATCTCAGCGAGAGGTGTAGGATTGATCTAAAGATCATTCGATTCCGATAAGTATTTATGGAGATATGAATTTATTTTGATTATGGAATTATTATCAAGCTGACCTACAACTCATGTAGGCTCAGAAGCGCAATAGTCACATCTATTCAAACATCAACAGTTGTGTATAAATACAGGAGGAATTTTCCTCATTTTCACTCACTCATCTCATCACATCTCTCTCTCCCGTGCAGAAAAAAGGCTCTTCTCTACTACACAGAAAAGAGACTCTCTCTCAGACATGTGGAAGGAAGGACGTAGTTTTGGAGCAGCAACTACAGAACCAAATTTTGACCAGTGTTGACTAGAAGACTCCCTCCTTAGAACTGCACTGTAGGTCCATTTGGATCTCCTTTGAAGGCCACATTTTTTGGTGGTGTAATCAAGCCGATCCGACGATGGTTTGCGAGATATTGTTTTCCCTAGTTTGGGACTGATCTAGGGTTTGCTGCAACTGATGCAAATCAGATTTATGCACTATTTCTCTCTGCTAGATTATTGAAGCTAAAGGAAGATTTGATCAAAGGGTTTCCCCACATTGGGGTTTGTCCCTGGCTAGCCGCCACATCTTGTGTCTCTTGTCTTGGCTTGTTTTCTATCAATCGTTTAATGTTCTATCTGCACTTTACTTTATGTACATGTGATTGCTAATCTGTGGATAATAATAAGAAAGATAAGTAAATTGTTATAAGAATAGAAAATACCATAACTTAACATGGTATCATAGCTGAGGTGAAGACAAAGCCCGAGCAAGAGCAAGAGAAATCACCGAAGAGAAGATTGGCAAGGCTATCCTAAAAGAACTATGGGGCCCTCATCACTCTTTCCTGCTAAGGACAAGCTCCTTGAGAAAGCTGAATATCACGAATGGAAGATGACTATCAATCTAACCCTAGAAGATCAAGGAGTGTTGAACCATGTGAGAGGCAATATTTTTGAGCCTCCATCAAATGCATCCACTGCTGCCAGGAACAAATGGAAAACCAGAGAAGTCAAAGAAAATAAGATCATCTAGGACTCTATTGGCAAGCGCTTGGTGGCCTACATCTTTGACTTTAACACCTCCAAGGAAATATACCATAGACTGGTGAGTTTATTTAAATTTAATGATGCAAATCAAGTTTTGTTTCTTAGAAATAAGCTAAAGGAAATTAAGGGTAAAGATGAGAGTATGCAAGCATACTTCTTAAGAATCACCGACATCAGGAATGATATCCTATCTATTGGGGAGACTATTACTGATAGGGAAATGACACTCATGAGTCTTGGAGGATTACCATCCGAATGGTATGTGTTTAGGACTACTCTTCTAAACAATAATCTAATTCCTGGTTTCGAGGAATTAATGGCTAGATGCATCCAAGAAGAAACAAGGGTAGAAGAGCAAGAAATGCCCATGCCTAAAGGTCCTCCTATTGCCTTTGCTTCTCATGCTAAGAAAATAAATGCTTCCAGCACTAAATAAAAAAGAAAGGCTGGACCTAAGGGTGGAAGAAAAGGACGATGTTACATTTGCGATAAAGCAGGTCACTATGCAAGGGAGTGCCCTGATAGAAAGGACTCACACTGGGGCAATGATCAAAATCCCTTTCATGGAAATCAAAGGAATGGAAAATTCAATAGAAAAGGTAAAAGGAGTGTTGGAAGTCAAGGAAGAGGACAATCATTCAAGAAAGATAGAAATTCTAGGTATGAATCCAACATTGTTGAAAATAAGTAGGATGAATATTATCTGCGAGCTGCTCTATCTACCTCTTCTCCTTCGGAATCAATGTGAATTTGGCTCATTAATAGTGGTGCCTCAAGGCCCTTCACTGGTTACAAAGAAGTTCTCCACATTCTGATAGAGAAAGAAACTAACCTGGAAATTTTCCTTGGAGATAATATGAAATATCCCGTGAAAGGTGTAGGCAATGTCTCTCTCAAATTGAATCAAGGTAATATGATCCACTTATAGGATGTATTATATGTACTTGACCTAACAAATAACCTGGTGTGCATCTCGGTAATGGAAGACAAAGGCTACAAGGTGACCTTCAGCAATGGCAAGGTACGTGTATGGAAAAATAATGTTAAAGATGCCTTTACTCTTGGGTTTCGTGTTGATTCATTATATCAGGTCGGTGGAAGTCCACTAGGTGTCATGTCTTATGACACATCTCTTTAGTCTGAAGTTTGGTATTGAAGGTTTTCCCACCTTCATTATAAATCTCTACCCAATGTAAGACAAATGGTGACAGGGATGCCCGATTTCCGAGTAGAGAAAGAAGGTGTATGTCCAGGATATGTGGAAGGACAGCTCAAAAGGGGACCATTCCCCTTAAGCCAAAGCAAGACCTCTGATATATTACAGTTGGTTCACTCAAGCATATCTATGGCTGGTATTAAGAGGGAGACTACTACATCACATACTCCTGAGTAGAATGGTGTGGCAGAAAGGAAGAATTGTATGATTGTGGAAGTTGTTTGTGCCATGCTCCATGATCAAATACTTCCAAAGTTTCTATGGGCAAATGATGAAACAATGCCTAATGTGGAGGAACCCATGGATCCTATTTATCCATCTGAGCCTTCCTCTTCTAGGAAGAGGCCTTCATGGCTTAGGGGGATACTTGATGATGCTAAAGGACATGATGCACCCTGAGGAGCCTTCCGTGAAAGTAAGAAACCTAACAGGTATCAAGGATACCTGACCATCATGATCACAATCATACAAAATGAGCCTTCATCATTCTCAGATGTCGTCAAGCATCAAGTATGGAAGGATACTATGACCAAAGATAATGAGTCTATTATGAAGAATGATGTTTGGGAAGTAGTTCCCAGACCCCAGGACAAGACAATTGTCACTTCTAAATGGCTTTACAAGATAAAGCATGCAGCATATGGAAGTACGGAAAAGTATAAGGCACATTTTGTTGCTCGTGGTTTCTCCCATAAGGAAGGTATAGACTATGATGAGATATTTGCACTTGTTGACAGATATACGACCATCCGCTCAATCATAGCCCTTGCGGCTTCACAAGGATGGAAGCTACATCAGATGGATGTAAAGACCGCATTCTTGCATGGTTCGATCAAAGAAGAGCTCTATGTGGAGGAACCTGAAGGATTTGAGATTTATGATCGAAAATCTCATGTATGCAGGTTGAAGAAAGCTCTCTATGGGTTGAAGCAAGCACCCCGAGCATGGTATGAGAGGATTGATAACTACTTGATGAAGTTGGGATTCACTAGGAGTGAAGTCGATCCTAATCTTTGCTTTAAGGTTGAAGATGAAAAACCTCTCATACTGATGTTGTATGAGGATGACCTCTTCCTAACAAGTGCAGACCCTCTCATTCAAAAATGTAAGAGGGAGTTGACTTCTGAATTTGAAATGAAGGACCTAGGACTGATGCACTATTTCCTAGGACTCAAAGTTTGGAAAAAGCCAGGGGAAATTTTCCTATCTCAAGGAAAATATGGGGTGAAGATTCTGGAAAGATTCGCTATGGTGGACTACAAGCCCATAACTGCCCCGATGGAGCTTGACTTCAAAAAATTAAGTGATAGTGTTGTTGGACAAGTTTTAAGAAATGCTACTGAGTATCGGCAACTTGTCGGAGCATTAATGTTGTTAGTTAACTCCCATCCAGATATATGCTTCGCAGTCAACACGTTGAGTAAACATATGGTTGAACCTCACCACATACATTGGATTGGTGCCAAGAATTTGTTGAGATATCTTTGTGGCACAATCACTTATGGGTTAAGATACACTGCCAGAGATGTGAGACTACTTGGATACACTAATGCTGATTGGGTAGGAAATGTGGAGGACCGTAAGAGCAATTCCAGGTGTTGTTTCTCCTTGGGATCTACTTCGATATCCTAGATGAGAAGGAATCAGAAGTCAATGGCTTTGAGTGCCGCCGAAGCAGAGTATATTACTATTAGCATGGCCTCCTGTGAGGTCGTCTGGTTGCGAAAGCTCTTCAATGAGATGTTTGAATTTACACTGGATACCATCGTGATCCTATGTGACAACCAGAGTGGGATTCGTTTGTCATAGAATCCTGCATTTCATGATCGCTCCAAGAATATCGATATTAGGTACCACTATATTCGAGATATGGTGCGGTGGGGAGCTATAAGGCTCCAACATATCGGTACAGATGAACAAGTCACTGACATTCTCACAAAGCCCCTAGGGAAAGTTAAATTCCTGAATTTCCAAGAACAACTTGGTGTTTTTCAAAGACCCTCTGATGAGGGACATGTATGATGCATTGACCTCTGGGAGCTCCAGGGGGTGCGGGGTACTTCTTGGAGAGACATATGACCATAGAGTGATTCATCGTCCCTTGGTGGTATACATGTACACCCCGTGGTGACTATGCAGTAGGATGATTGGTTCTCCTGTGAGGTCTGGATGATGTGTTCTCCATGACAACTATGTCGCAGGATGATTAGTTCTTCTGTGAGGACATGATTGATTAAGTTCTCCTGTCAAGGCATCCTACACATGTAGTCTGGGACTCATGCAAAGTACCTCTCATCTGATCAAAGAGTAGGGAAATAAGGATAGGGACCATAGTAGTACCGATGGACGCATCGTTGTATCTATCGTACTCCCTATGCTAGGATTACCTTCATTGATTTGTGATCAATGATATTGGTTTGGGACCAGTGGTAGGAGTTGTACCAACTATGACACTGACTTTGGGTCAGTTGAGATTGGTATGGGACCAGTGGTACATACTCTGAGACTGACTTCGAGTTAGTGAAGGACTGGTCTGGGACCAATGGTAGGAGTGGTACATACTATTACGCTGACTTCGGGTCGGTTGAGACTAGTCTGGGACCAGTGGTATACACTCTGAGACTGACTTTGATTCAGTGGAGGATGATACTGGTCTGGGACCAGTGGTAGGATTTGTACCCACTATGACGCTGACTTCGGGTCAGTTGAGACTAGTCTGGGACTAGTGGTACATACTTTGAGACTGACTTTGAGTCAGTATGATACATCCTCGATCATTTCTTCCTCTTCATAATTCGAACAAAGCAGAGCAGAGAAAAGCATATCAGAACAGGGTAGAACAGAACAGAGCAATGCAGGTAGTATAGAGTAGAGTAGAGTAGGGGTCAAGCTGTACAGGGCAGTGCATTTGATGGATGAATAGTAGTGACTGATAGACATATTGTAGATGGAGTTCTCCCTAGTTGAGAGGGAGTGTTAAAATTGGAAACTAGGGCCAAAATCCATGTGGGTCATCTTATTCATGGCTGATAATATTTTTATTAGATTCCTCTCATCGAGAGGTGTAGGATTGATCTAAAGATCATCTGATTCCGATAAGTATTTATGGAGATATGAATTTATTATGATTATGGAATTATTATCAAGCAGACCTACAACTCATGTAGGCTCAGAATCCCAATAGTTGCATCTATTCAAACATCAACAGTTGTGTATAAATATAGGAGGAATTTTCCTCATTTGCACTCACTCATCTCATCACATCTCTCTCTCTCTCCTGTGTAGAAAAGAGGCTCTTCTCTACTGCGCAAAAAAGAGACTCTCTCTCACACATGTGGAAGGAAGGACACAGTTTTGGGGCAGCAACTACAGAACAAAATTTTGATCAGCATTGACCAGAAGACTCCCTCCTCAGAACTACGCTATAGATCCATCTGGATCTCCTCTAAAGGTCGCATTTTTTGGTGGTGGAATCAAGCCAATCCAACGGTCGGTTTGCAAGATATTGTTTTCCCTAGTTTGGGACTGATCTAGGGTTTGTTGTTGCTGATGTAAATCAGATTTATGCACTATTTCTCTCTGCTGGATTATTGAAGATAAAGGAAGATTTGATCAAAGGGTTTCCCCACATTGTGGTTTGTCCCTGGCTAGCCACCACATCTTTTGTCTCTTGTCTTGGCTTGTTTTCTGTCGATTGTTTAATGTTCTATCTACACTTTACTTTATGTACATGTGATTGCTAATTTGTGGATAATAATAAGAAAGATAAGTAAATTGTTCTAAGCATAGAACATACCATAACTTAACACCATGTCTTCTCTATGTTAGCTGTTGGGATGGATTTTTAACTTGTATGGGTGTAGTTTCATCTGTGAGTGCATGTTACACACACTGCTGTTCCTGATCCTGCTACAGCTTATTCATATGTTTGTGTAGCTTCATTTTCTTCCTTGAGTTGCTTCTTCGGCACATGCAACTCCTTCTTCATTCCATTCTCTGTATTTACGTGACCTTCATGTCACACCATCACCTCATAGCCTGAGTCTCCAAAGTTGCTTTCATTATCAATGGATCTGCTTGATCTTGCAACTTTATTCCACCTATGTTTTGTCAACAACCTTCCTCTTACATTCACTGCATTCGGTATGTTGCCTTCAACTGTTGTTCATGATGTTGCTTGTTGTGATGTCGCTGCTTGATTTCCTTGTCTATGAACAACTTGATGTCTTAGTGAGTAGGCAAGCTCATATAAACTTGATCGACTGCATCCCCAAGCATGCTCTGAATGGTGTCTTCGTCTCTGTTCTCCTGGAAACCATTGTACCTATACTGCTGAGAGGTAGATGAACACCCGCGATACCTAGAGACATGGAAACACTCCTAAAAAATAATCTGTCAGTCGAAAACCAAAATGAACATGAGAACTGACTTGCAACATACTTGGGTAAATTATCATGAAGGTTGCGTAATTTTTACCGGGAGGTTAGGAGACCGACTGCCAAGACTGCTCAAGGCACAGTCTGGGCTGCTGGGAGACTGGTTGACTACTGGAATTGCGCAATGCATAGTCTAGTTTGGCTGCTGACTGCTGGGATTGTGGAATGCGCAATTCTAGCTGGGAAGGACTACTGGCCTAGGGACAGATTTCTGCAATTTCTTGGGCCAAGCACCCATTGTCCTACAGAAATGTGCAAAACAATCCTGGAGGCTAGTATTGGGTAGGAATGCACAAATCTGGAGAGGAAGGCCAGCCTTCCTTCCCCATGTTGTGTAATGCAGCCTTGGTGAAGGGCAGAGTGCGCTCCAAGGTTGGCCTGACTCGCCAACGGGAAACTGAAAGCAACTAAGACAATAAATGCATGTCGACACTAAGTGATAGCAGAGGTGATTGAGAGTGCATGTAAAACATGAATGAAAGATTCAACAAACAAGTCAACATGCATGTGGGTGAGGTAGTTCGTCAGTTGGGAAAATGTCCATGCAAAACAATTTCATGCATGTGACAACAGTGACATAGTAATGAAAACTAAAACAAATCTAGGACAAGCTAGTATATATGTAAATGACAACAAGCGTTCAAAGAAATAAAGCAATAAATACTCCCACAAGAGAAAACAAAAAAAAATGACAGAAATGCAACACAAGGCATGGGAAGCGGGCTTATAAGCAACAGAGTTGAATGTGATAAATGCTCCTAGATGTGATTTGGGATGTCAGAGCTACAAGGTTGATGTGAGGAATGAGCTCTGTAGCATCCAGTTGATGAGTTTTGATAACATCAAGGCTATGATGTGCATGCCACGAATCTAGGGGAAGAGACACTTGGTGGGAGTTTTTGAAATTGCTCCTTGCATGTAACTTCCAACTGCTAAACATAGATCCCTGAAACAATGGATGCCTTTGCATGCTGCCTTGGGAAAAGCAGCCCATGCATGCAAGTTTGTTTTGCTTTGTCCTGGAGGGAACTGGTCAACTCAGATGCACATGCAAGAGACTGCTTGACTGCTGGAGAAAAATGTGTATTTATGGCAGGGAGCTGGGTTGGCTGCCCAAGAGATTTATGTAATTTTTGGGCAGAGTAGCTAACTGTTGCCCTGATTTGCACAAATCCTGGGCTGAACAACCTTCTGCTGGGAAAATTTGCGCAAATCTTGTTGAGAGGTTTGGTTGGCAGGATCGCGCAATCTTGGAGCCTAGTAGGCTGTCAAAGAGGATTGCACAATTTCTAGAGGGAAGGTTGGTTTCCCTCTAGAAATGTGCAATTTTCAAGGGGAAGCTATTGAGCTTGCAGCTAGACCCAGTCCAGGTGAGCAACATATGAGGGGAATGGATCAACTGTGATCGACAGGCTGCCTTTGTGCGAGGAAAACACATGAAGCTTGAGTACTTGACGAAGTAAGGAAAAGTGTTGTGTAAGGTTGGTAGGGAGGCTCCAAAATAGGCTAAGGAAAAATTTTGGAGGGTGGTTGTAGCCGCTACAACATGCCCATAGGTTCTTCCATATATGAAAATGACTATTATACCTGGGACAAACCCTAAAATCACTCAATGCGTGCTTTACCTATAAAATAAAAGAACTTGAGCATAAAACCCATGCTCCAATAATAATAATAATTTCTTTTTCATTTTATATATACAATAATACATTTCATACTAATGAAGATCGAACATATTTACACATTTTTCAACTCTCCCTCTTAAATAGAGAGGTATGCATAAGAGGTACATGATCATTCTCAATCTGAAGAGATCTCATAAGAAGAGTCGGATTGGTAACCCATCTCTCTATCATTGTAATAACCAACACTATCACACATCAAGGCCTTGACTAAAAACTCTCTCTCCATAAGATCAAATCAAAATGTTGACGAGACCAATGATGTATAGACACCATCATCATTGTCTCTCCAAGGTAAATACCCTACCCGGGTGTTCACAGAGTATGACCTCCCATTGGACTATTCTTATCTTGTGTAGCTAATCCTCAAAGAATATCAATCCACGACTACTCTTATCTTGAATTCCCTACCAAATTCTCATAGAGTATCGAATGCCAGATGGTTACCCAATCCTCCATTCTTTTTTTCGAAGTGAATACAAGAATGTTGTTTTTATCTCTCCCTCTCAATTAGGGAGGATATATCCACCAAATCAAGCTTGTCCCTTAAGTATACAAGCTTATTTTTTGGAAGTGATTTCGTCAATATGTTAGCTACCTAATCATTAGTGGAGATATATGATAGTTGCAGCACACCATTTTGTACTAGCTCTCGTATATAGTGATACTTGTTTTTGATATGCTTTTTCTCCCCATGAAACATTGGGTCCTCATAAAAATGAATACAATAGGTATTATCACAACGTATTTTTGTAGGGTTCATCAGTCCTTCAAACAAGTTAGATATCAGCTTCCTTAACCAAACTACTTCCTTGCTAACTTCACGTACTGCAACATATTTAGCTTCAACATTACTCAAAGCAATGATGTCTTGATTTTTTCTCATCCATGATACCATAGAGGATCCTAGACTAAAACATCCTCCCGTAGTGCTTCTTCCATCCTATTCAATGCCTCCCAAGAAAAATCTATATAACCAGACAATTGAACATCATTCCTTTGATTATATTTCAAGTAGTTGATGTTCCTCGCAGATATCTTAATATGTTTTCCTACTATCCAATGATCATGCTTCATCTCCACTTGGAATTGACTGAGTACATTTAATGCAAAACATATGTTTGGTCGAGTATTCACCAAGTACATCAATGAGCCAATAAGTTGTTTATATCTGGAAGGATCCATAGGGCTTGATTCAGAACCCAGCCTTTTCAAGTTTTTGATCATTAGAGTGGTCATAATTTTACGTTCCATCATATAAAACTTCTTTAGTATCTTGATCACATACTTTCCTTGACCTAAATAGATTTCATTAGGTTCCTGCTAGACTTCTAGTCCCAGATAGTAATGCATCAACCCTAGATCCTTCATGTCAAACTCTGTTGCCAATTTCTTCTTACATTCTTCAATTCGACCTTTTATACCTGTCAAGAGAAGATCATCTAATTACAAAATAATAATTACAGGTTCATTGTTTACAACCTTAGTATAGATGTTTCAGTCAGCAGAACTTTTTGTGAAGCCTAGTCTATATAGGTATGCATCCATCCTAGCATACCATGCCCTTGGTGCTTGCTTGAGGCCATATAATGCTTTCTTTTATCTACAAACACATTCCTACCTAAATTTGACTTCAAATCCCAAGGGTTCTTATATATAGACTTCTTCATTTATGGTGCCATTCAAAAACGTAGTCTTGACATCCATTTGGTGGATTTTCCATCCCATCGATGCTGCCAGAGAGACTAATAAGTGAATCATTAGATATCTTGTAGTTGGTGCAAATGTCTTTTCATAGTTGATGCCTTCAAGTTTAGAGAATCCCCTAGACACAAATATTTCTTTTATACTTAACTATACTTCCATCAGTTGCATGCTTGATCTTATATATCCATTTAGAAGTAACCACATATTTGTCTTTGGGCCTAGGTATGATCTTGCAGAATCCATTCTTCATTCATTCCATCCTCCCATTCTCGATGTTCTACAACCTCTTCAAAGGTGGATGGTTCTGCTTCTATTAATTTTTTTCATGTATGCAACATATTCATAATATCTTTTGGGTCTTTTACTTTCTCTAAATGATCCTTGAGCTACCCTATGACCTTTTGCATGAAGTGGTGTAGACTTCAACCAGTTAGGTCTATTCCTTGTTTCTTGAATGACCATGGGTTGAACAGGTTCACTAGGTCCTTCTTCCTCATGGTGAGATCCTTCTCCTTCCTTGTCAACTTCTTCCTCAAGTATAGGAAGTTATTTGTCATCACAATCTATATAAATATATTTTGATTTCTTCAATGTTGCGCTCTCATTAAATATGACATCACAACTGACTTCAATATGATGTCCATCTTGTGTATAGATTCTATAGGCTTTCGATGAGTTACTATACCCAAAAAATATACCTTTCACACCAGAAGGATCTAGCTTCTTTCTTTTGTCCTTTGGTATATGAATATACACAGGACATCCAAAGATTCAGAGACGATCAACAAATGGCTTATTCCCATTGAACACTTCTTCCAGAGTCCTTTTTTCTGGAGATTCGCGAGGACATCAATTTTGTATGTAGATTGTTGTCTTTGTTACCTCACCCCACAGAAATTTAGGTAGATCTTGATCGTGTAACATTGTTTTTACACTTTCTGCAATGGATATGTTCTTTATCTCTACAACTCCATTTTGTTCGGATTATATGGAACTATCAGCTCCCTCATAATCCCAGATTCCTTACAGAATGCTATAATCTCTTTGGATGTATATTATCCTCCGTTATCAGATCTTAGTATCTTGATTCTTCTTTCTATAAGGTTCTCCACTTCGGCTTTGAATTATTGAAATTTCGTAAATACTTCATCCTTTTTTTCATTAAGTAAACCTAGGTCTTTCTTGAGTCATCATCTATGAATGTGACATAATAAATACGTCCTCCAAGTGATTTTGGAGTCATAGGGCCACACACATAAGAGTGAATGAGGTCCAAGATTTCTTTCGACTGTGAAGCATTGCTTCCAAATGGTCTCTTGGTATTTTTTCCTAATGCACATCCTTTGTAGACACCTTCATGATCCTCCTTCAGATTTGGTATTCCATCTACTATGCAATTTAGGGTTGGAAGTATCTTGAAATGTAAATGACCAAACCTTCGGTACCAAATTTCATGTGGACTAATCTCAGTGTGGACTAGGGCATGGTTTACAGGAGATATTAATCTGTAAAGCATTCCTTCTCGGATGACAATAATTTTTGCTTGTTCTATTCTTGAGCCTTTTTCCCATACAACTACTTTACCATAAACGAAGGCTATATCTCCTTTATCTTTTAAGCTTGAAATAGAAAGTATATGTTTTGCAAACATGGAACAAGAAAATGTTGTAGATGTGAATTTTTCTTCCATCTTCAAGCCTTATGGATGATGATGCAATTACTTTCACTGGATAGATTTTTTTGTCTCCAAGTTCCATAGAGTATGTGGATTTTCCTTTTGAAAAGGCCTTAAATTGGTGGGAGTGACCAGTCATGTGCCTTGATTCACCGCTATCAATCACTCAGATGTCTTCATCTTGGAATGTCTCAGAGAGAGCCGAGAAGGGTACCTCATCCCTTTCTTTGAGTGATACCTTCTTTGAAGAGAATATGAGACTCCATACTTCTTTGATACCTTTCTTGATATGCCTTGCAATCCTTTTGATGAAATTCTTCAATTGTATAGGAGATCTTCATGATGCCCTTAGAGAACCAAATCTCTAGTGATACCATGTTGAGAATTTAATAAGGGAATGTATATCTTAATTCTCTTCTCTTGATAATTGTTTGTGTTAATTTTTTACTTATTAGCTTTTACCTTTCTTATTCCAATGTGCAATACATAAAATAACTACCAAAATAGTAAGAACAATGACACGATATATATGCTACAAGCTAGGGCCAAACCCCTCCTCTTGAGGGGAAAACCTGTAAAATCTCTTCTTATCTTTCAGATCTTTCAATTGACGAATACTATGACCTAGAATCAGACAAATACCATCAAAGATCAAGTCTTCCTTAGCCTCCTGCTGAAATATCTTCGACCTCCTAGTAGATTCAAAATTCTGCTCTCCAACAATTGCTGCAATTGTTACTGCTTCTCTAGGAGACTTTGATCTCCCTCTAACTTCCTTCGCCTTGACCTTTCTTTCCTTGACTTGAATCGTAGGGCTAGTAATATGTTGTAAGAGACCTTCACTTGCCCTCTTTCTCTCTTGCTTCCAAAAACGAACCTCAGACTAGCCTATAGCAGAAACCCTAACTTCGCACTTCCAGAAGAATGGAGAGAGACCCAAACACTTTGAATTTTTTGTCCTTCTCTTCTTCGCACTTCCTTCTTCGGCTTTATTCTTCAACCGTCTTCACATAAGAGATGAGTGAATGAATGATCCAAGTGGAGACAATTTCCTCCTATATATAGGCTTTTTCAAGCGTGGACATGGCTCTTCATGTAGGTTGACTTGACATCTCATTAGGCCGACTTGAACGTGGAGGTATTTTGACACTTTCAAGACAAAATAAATTTATTTTATAATTTATAATGTGCCAATAGGGTCTTCCATATATGACAATGACTCTTATACCTAGGACAAACACTATAAGCACTCAATGGGTGCTACCTATAAAATAAAAGAAATTGAGCATGAACCCCATGCTCCAATAATAATTATAATTTATTTTTCATTTTATATATATAAGAATACATTTCATACTAATGAAGACCGAACCTAGTTACACATTTTTCAATAGAGGAAGCTGAAAAGAAGATATCCAAGAAAGACGAAGTAAAAGATCTCTACTATGACTAAGATAGTCTTCCTCACCTAGTTCTTTTCAAGTTTATATTTCAAGTTTATCTTTTGTAAGATATGGCAATCATGAGTCACTAAGGAGAATGATAGGATGCATCATGGCATCATAGAAGCACTGAAAGCAAGATCTTGTGATCATAGAGAAGCATGAAATATAATTGAAATAAAAGTCTATGGAAGTCACCTATGGATAGTTATAGCTCTTGGTAACCTCATTAGAAGGATAAGTGGTACTTATGGGAAAAGGAAAATTTTATCTAGTACAAATCTCATCATACATCAATCAAAAGGAAGCATTTTTTGGATGATTATACTTAAGATTTTGTATTGAAATCTTTGTTGGAAGGTTCAAAAATTAAAATGAAGAAATAGTTTCATCAAGAATTCCAACTTGTGGGAATTCATGGGTTGATGGTATGATGTCAAAATAAGTAAATTAGATAAAGGAATTGAAGATATTTCAATCAAGGAAGCTGATGAAGGAAATCTAAGATGACCTAAAGGAAAATGAGGTATGTATGCTTGTATTTGATAAGGTAAAGTCATGTCATATGGTTGTAGGTAACATTGGTAAATGCTCTATCTTGAGAGCATGATCAATAGAACAGATATCCTCCTTTGTAAGGATGCAAGAAGGCATGGGTCACACATCGACTAGAAGAAATCAACATAATATGTCCTCATATGAAATATGAGGTGGTTGATGAAATTTTGGAGGAACTCTGATTGGAAGTTCCTAGGAATAAAATGTGTGAATAAAGAAAGGAAGAGACCATGGAATATGCAACTATGAAGAAGGAAATCAACATCCAAGCACTGAAATATTTGACTAGGATATCTCCATGAAATATATGAATACTTTAATGAAGTCTAGAAAAAGAAAGAGAACCTTGAAAATATATATCTTTTGGAAATGTGTCAATGTGTATGCAAGGTGCTGATGCAAACTAGAAGATGCAATGTTGAAAGACCATCACAAAGGTAATTTTGATTTAATGTTTATTTCTTATTTTTGAATAATATCTGGATGGGGTTATGCAGGGATGCCAAGGGAAGAGCTGTGGATGTCTTCCACCACTGAGGATCATGTATCTAGATGAAATATCCTTAAGGAAACATGCCATGAAGAAGGAAACAAAGCATGAAGGAATACCAAATATCAACTAATGGATCACTTTCCAATGAAAGGAATGAGGACATGACTAACTCATGGATGAAAGTGATGGATGGTGTGTGCCCTACAAAGAAGTCCTGAAAATGTAGACTCCTTGACAAAGCATAAAATTCATGACATCAAAGGAAGGTGTTCTACAAGAAATTGGTTATCCCATGGTATCCACCTGAAGAGATGCTGGAAGCAAGCCCTTGGTCAATATGGAGATTGGTAAAATCCCTAGTTAAGAGGGAGCTTGGGTACATTCCTACCTATAGGAATGGGTACATTCGTTTAGTGGAATGGGTATGTCCTCCCTAAGTTGATAGGGAGAGATAGACACATCGTTCTTGTCTTCACTTAGGAAGACAAAATGGAGGATTGGGTAAACATCTAGCATATGATACTCTTTGAGGATGAGTTAGGGCATCCAAGATATGGGTAGTCATAGAGGACTGATATTCTTTTAGGAATGAGAATCCATGATGAGAATAGTCATGGTGGAACATACTCTGAGAAAAATCGAGTGGGGTATGTTTCGAGAGAGACAACAATGAGGGTATCTATACATCATTGGTCTCGCTAGCATTGTGCTATGATCTTATGGAGAGATGGAGTGGTTAGTCAAGGCCTTGCTATGTGACAATGCTGGATGATATGATGCTATACATATGGGTTACCAATCCGACTCTTCTTATGAGAATTATTCAGATTGAGAATGTCCAAGTACCTTGTATGGATTATAAATACCTCCCTAGTTAAGAGGGACTGTTGAAAAGTTTAACTAGGTTCGATCTTCATAATTCCATGTGTAATCATGATTTTATGTTCTTAATGTAAAGAAGAAAAATAAAACTATTTTTGTAATGCTTGAGTCATGGGTTTCATGCTCAAGGAATTTTATTTTTAGTTAAGGCTCCCATTGTGAGCTTTTAGGATTAGTCATCATGTCATAAAAGCTATTGAGTCAATGTCAAATATGTAAGACCCTTTTGGGCATATATTTGAGTCTAGAAGATCCTCCAAGACCAAGTCAAATCATCTCCAACAAGTTGACCTTCATCAAAGAAATCAAGATCAAGTTGGCCTAGAAGCAATTGCAAGTCATCCTAAAATCATAATCAAGAATCCTATATGAGGATGCATTCGGCGTCCCTCACTGAGACACTTCACACTTGTGATTCAAGCATCAAGAAGAGGAAGAAAGTATGAAATGAAGGAGGACGAGGAGAAGACAAGAATATAAATTTTTTGGGTAAGTTTTGGATCACTTCTTTGCACATGTGCAAAGAGATCTAGGGTTTTGATCTGTTGCAGAAAGATCAAATTGCAGTCACATAAAAGTATCAAAGAGTGTGGTTAACAAGGTCTAGTTTGAAGTACGAACTCACCAAGAAAGATAAGGAGGCATAGAAAAGTCAAAGGGATATAGATATCTCCATTATCTTCTCTCTCATATGATCTAGGATTTTTGAAGTTGTAACCAAAAAGTTGCAGAAATTGCAGGTGAGCCAAAGTTGTCAAAAGGAAGGACGAAGTTGCAGTAAGAGTGTTGCTAAGGTCGAAGTTGAGGTCAAGGAAGAAACTAATTTGATTCAAGGTTTAACTTGGTCTTGGACGATTCTTGGTCAAGGTTCTAGGTCTTGGAATTTGTCAATTGAATTCTCTATAAGAAGATGAATTCATTTGGGTTTTCCCCTCAAGTTGGAGAGGTTTTGGTCATGGATGATCACCTATATTCTGTGTCTCTTGTCTCTTTATTATTTATGCTTTGGTATGTTTTTGATGAAGAAAGAACACTATAATAATCTAATGAAGAAAATATCCTAACATAAAGAAGTAAAAAACATTCACAAGCAGCTATCATTACAAGAGAAATCACTTAATCTTGATGCCCTATATCTCTCAATAGCCAAAGGCCAAGATTGCTTGTGTAGTGAGAGAATTATTCTCTCTAATTATTTTTGTTAGATATTTGATAATTGCATAACTAGCTAGGCATACATAAGTTGTACTCATAATTTTACTATTGCATAATAATAAAACTCTCATCTTCTACATCCATTTTCCTACATTGTGTTTTTCCGAGGACAACTGTCCAAAAATAACAGTGTCATATTTTTGTGTATGTGCTCTATATTTCTCAGTTTCAAACATTTTTATTTTCCGCAACGTTTTATTGTGAAGAAATTGTAGTGTGCTAAATTCGTTATTTTGTCATACAAAAGAAACTGCATAATTTAATAGTTAGAAGACTTAATTCAAATTGTTGCATTTCAAGTAAAATTTCACACAAAACCCTCCTCCAAGAACACATAGAAATACAAACTTGTTGACCGTCATTTGGCATCTCACCTCACACATCATTTTGGTCTGAAATAAGGTGACTAGTCCACATGTGCAAAGGAGGAAAAAGAAGAACAATTCTACATTTACCAACCTTATTATCTTTTGTTTGACTAGCATTGACTTGGGATCATTTCCTTCTGGTTGACCAGATTTTGCTTCTGTTTTTATCTCATTGACCACAGGTTGATTGCATATCAACTCTAATATTTGATCGAGTTTTTTACTGGGCTCATTGACTGTGATTTGATCGAATTTTGACCTCCTTTGTTCATCTAGCTCAAGTCGAAATTCAACTCCTCCGTTGTAGACTTGACTTTGGTTAGAGTTGACTATTTTTCTCTCTCCTTTGTTTGGTTTGACTTGAAAATATTGAGGTCAGGAATTTGGAATCTTGTTTATATTTTGATGTACATTTGATGAGCTGAATTCTCTCTCATAAGGAATTATTTATTGGGTTCCCCTTGTGGGTTTTTCCCTGGACGCTAACCCAAACATTGGTATCTCTTGTCTCTTGTTTCATTGTTTACTGTGATTTTTATTGCTTTATTGAAGAAAGTGGATGGTTGAAAATTTTCATTTATAACTACATAATGATTGAATACTCTAAAAAAGTCTAATTGTATCATTGGAAGTAGTTATCTGATTGAAAAAGTATACTAGTATTGATTGAACTAGAAAACCAACATGGAATTAGAGCTTTGGTGAAAGGAAAGAGCATTGAGATCACCTTGAAGAGATTTGGTATTTTACATATTTTTTTATTGGTCATCTTCATCATGAATTCATTCATGAAGACACATAACAAGCTTGAAGGAGCTACAAATTTTAGGGCATGGAAGACTAGAATTGACCTAGTTCTTGTAAGGAACAAAGTATTATTTATTGTATTGGTAAACATTACTGAACTAGCTGGCCAAGCAAGAAAAAACAAGCTTCAAAAAGATGGCATCTTGGATAGGAGCATCATTGTGGAATTTGTTAGGTATCATCTAATTTCATATATTGTTGATCACAAATATTCCAAGGAAATGTATGATGCCCTCATTGGACTGTACACCATCAACAACATAAATCAATCTATAAGTATAAGGGGTCAACTTCATGAGATCGAGATGAAAAAGAATGATACTTTAGCATCATAACTTGTAAGAATATATGAAATAAGAGATTAACTCAAAGCCATTGATGAAGAAGTATTTGAAAAAGAATTGGTAGTTGTGGTAATGGGTGGTTTGCTTGAATCTTGGGAGTCTTTTGTAGCAAGCATTAATGGAAGAGAAATTGTTCCTTCTTACACTCAAGAAGAATCAAGGCTCCTTTCCAGAGGCAATATTGCAAATCCAGGTGAAGACTCTCAAGCTTTTGTAGCACACTCAAAGAGTATTAAAGGTAGAATAAACTTTGGAATATTTCAAAGTTTAGGTTGAAGAACTAATTCAAGACCCACCTACAAGACCTCCTCGAAGAAGGGGACATAATCCAAAAAGAAGACCTCCTACTTGATATGTAAGAGACATGACAAATGTATAATTCTTTTATTTCCAAGCATACGGTCATTATCAAAACATGTGTCCCCAATGTTAGTGTCAGTCTTTCCAGCCTTCCTCCAGTGATCAAATATGCTCTTACAAAGTGGTTTCAGAGTGTTAAGGTCAAATTTTGTCATTTCAGTGAGTCTTCAAGCAAAATTTGGTAACTAGGCATTAGGTCTAGGGTTTGCTCTCACTCCTTCCAAACTTGCCCAAATGCCAATCTATGTCACTATTCAGCTAAGTCTATCATCATTCATAGGGTTTTCATTATCATCTCAGTGTCTAATGAGTCATCTTACACCTTGTCCATGCTTCAGTTGTGCCTTGGCAAGTTCATTTCCCTCTCCTAGGGTTTTGAAGCCAATTTCTCTTGGACAGAAAAATCATCAGCAAAACTTGTATCCAGATGTTCATACACCTTCCCATATCCTTAAAGTATCTTATCAAACACTTCCCATCCCTTAGATCCGCCAAATTTCTCATTTTTCCACAAACCCTAGTTTCCAGCTACAACCTGGCAATTTTCTAGGTTGGGCCTATGTTTTGCCCTTTTGGACCCTTTCCCCTCACTCAATCTCTGAGATTCCACTTTCCCCTGCTTCCTAACACCCCTCCCTACTCCCAAAAATTTTCCCAAAAATTTAGAAGCCCCCTATCCCCTTCATTTCGCTCCATTTCGACAAAATTCCTTGTTTCACACATCGGGACAAGTCGCACTCAAATAATGCTTTAGAGCAATCAAAGATGAATTTTGGGAAACTGAGAGAGGCTTTTGTCCAAACCATGCCAAGGAAGAAAAACCTCATTCACTTTTTTCACAGGTGTCATGATTTTAGAAAAATGTCAAGAATACGGTTGCCTCAGGAGAATCAAAGACACCTCTACAAGTTACCTTGGGAAAATCAAGTTTTCTCCTAGCTTGGTTGGCCAAATGATTTGCTTGATGGGTAAAATGATAACTAGACACAAATATATTTCAACTAGCTATCATGAGCTCAATTTGGGGTTGAGGAAGGCATTCAAACGTTGACTGTAACAGCACTCTTCTTTCAGGCAGCCTCATTTGGCACTTTTTGACCCGTCTTGGGAGATTTGATTTTTTACAGGTAAAATCAACTCCAAATTCAGAAATTCCAGTGGGGTTGGAAAGTAGACTCACATACCTTTCCAATGAGCTATCTTGAACCTAATGTGAACACCGGAAAGGCCCTCAAAAAGAGCTATCAATGTGCGCGACCAGTCAAAGTGAGGGGCGCGACCACTCAGGGAAATTTCACTGTTTTGACCAGTTCGGCCAGCAAAACACTGTTTTTACTTTGGTTGACTTTTGAGGCATGTAAATGATAGATTTTTGTGTAATTTTCATGGCACTTAGATACTTTTACTCTCCTTGAACACTTCTAGAAGTTTCCTTGATGTAAATGGTAAATATTTAATGCATGGATAGGTTTCCTAAGTTTTAGAGGCAAGTTGTTTTGACTGCCTATTATCTAGTGATTAGTTTAGAATTAGTTGAAACAGCTCCTAGGAAGCTGAGCTCGACCCCTAGAGGTTGGGAAAGGAGTTAGATCTTCTATATTATGCCTTCTCTTACTCATTTTCATGGTTGGACTCTTGAGGGAGAAGCTCTATTGTATATTTTATTTGTATCTCTG
>APFE030045598.1:67965-155556 GCA_000404065.3 Pinus taeda | reverse complement strand
AGTACATCAGAATGATCAATATGCAACTAAGAGCTGGTAATAAGGTTATGAAAAAACAAATTGAAGATCTGAAGGCATAGCTAAACCAACTTAAAGGACCTGCTAAATGAGGTTAAATTTCAAGTAAGATTTTGTTTCAAAATTTTTGATAAGTTTGCTTGATATTATATTTCTGAAGAAATCTAAATCCCTATTCAGCCTTTGGAAAGTCTAGAGAAGTTTTTGGCAATCAAAGTACTTGGTTAATAAAGGTCTCAAGTTAAAAACAAGTTTTTTAAACAACTCAGCAGTTTCGTAGTGCGCTACGAAACTGCTGAAGGTGATGATTGCAACTTAAATCAAGCAGTTTTGAAGTTGAAGCGGGAAAGTTTTGAAGGACAGTTGTATGCAATGAGAACACCTGAAGTTACAATAGCCAATCAGAATAGCACAAGTGGAAATAAAGGATTTGAATTAAAAAAGTGGCAATTATGTCGAGAATTGAAGCATGCATCAGACAAGCCTGAATGCGTTTTCCCTTTTTGTTTTCAAATTAGTGGATGACACATCATCAAATCAAGTTTCATAACAGTGGAAAGCACATTACAACGTGGTCACCGTCATATTTGGAGGGATAACAATTAAAAACCAACTCATGAAGATTTGAAGACCATAAAGCCGAGAAGCAAGGATAAGCTCCCAATTTTTCTCGACAATGGAGAAGGTACAACGTTCAAGGTCAACATGGAGCATTAAACACCCATCTCAGCCAAACTGAAAGAGAACCAGATGTCAAAGAAAGAAATCATCTTAATTAAGGCCATTATGCATGTAATATGGAGTTAGAGTCATAGTTGATTTAAATCTCTAAAAAACTCCAGTCAACACTATCTTGTATTTATTAAAGTAGTTAGAGTTTAAGAGTTGTTAGTAATAGAAGTAGTTTTCGAATTCCCCTCATGCTTGAGGAGGAATCTCGATTAGTTAGAATAAGAGCTCTATATATATCTGAAACAGCAATGTAATCAGGGTTGGAAAATTTTATGGAAAAGCTTGTATTTGGCTCATGTAAGACTCATTTTCAAAAATACATATTTGACTTTGCTTCTCAGGATTCATGAAGGATTTTTTATGTTCAGAATATGTGATGTTGTCCTTTCTTAATTCTTACAGTAGTATGGATGTATAATCACTCAGAATTCACTGAATGTGCTCTGACTTCCTGTATACATTTGTAAACTGTGTGGTCCCATATGAGTTTATGTTCTGAATGTTTAAATGCTGAATGCCCTGACTTCCATGTAAAGTTGAGTTCATTGTGATATTGAGGTGTTGTTGACTCCATAAGCCCAATGGATAGTTGTTAAATCTGTTTCCACCATTCATATTTGTCATAGTTGTTTTACAAGAGTTAGCCATCTTATCTATAATTAAAATCATTAACCCTTTTGAGAGAGCACTCTCAGGTTGAGGAGGCTAAGCCTTAGCCTAAAGTAGGTTTGAAACAGTTACCTGAAGTCTTCCTGGTCTGCAGCCTTCCAGGGTCTGATTTTGAGATAACATTTTGGTGCGTCTGCCGGGAGCCTGAAGATTATTCATTCCCGAAATCAAGAGGTTGAACTTCTGAAGGTAGCAGGAGTTCAGACATCATTTTGAGGCTGCAAAACTACCTTGGCGACTCCACACATCGAATAACAAATTGGAAGGTGACTCCACTGCTAGAAGATCAGTAGCTTGATGAGGTTCCAAGATGAGTTCCACTACAAGAATGAATGCCAGGTATGCTCCTATGAATCGGTCTCATATCCCTAGTTTTCCAAATCCTATGCCAAAGGTTGATTGGTTAGAGGATCTTCCGATATTCAAAGATGAAAAGAAAGACAATGTTGCTCTTCATTTGGTTAGGTTTCATATGCATGTATGCAATCTTAAGGTTCACTTCCCTGAAGATTGTCTCATGAGGATGTTTATGACCACTTTAGAAGGAAAAGCATGGTCTTGGTATAAAAGCTTGGAAAATGGTTCAATATATTCACTTGCTAGTTTTCACGATGAATTCTATGAGATGTATAAAGAATGTCATCCTTCCTTATTGTTGCTCAAAGATTGTTGTAGACATTCTTTAAATCTTATTCAGTACTTGGAGGATTGTTATGGTGATGATGAATTTATGGATGAAGAAATTTTAGAGGCTCTTCATAATAATTCATTTCAACACCAAGAAGAAAGGATAACATCCCATGAAATGCAACATGAAAATCAGCAGAGGTTTACTTATGAAAACCATGTTCAATCCTCTGATATTGATGTAGAGATGCAACAGTGTTCTCAATCTTCGAATCATAATGAAGATGAAAATGATTACACACAACAAGAAGAAATACTGGAAGATAGATTTTATAATCCTCAGGCAGAGGAAAAGGTTGTTCAATTTTGTGTTTCCTTGCAGCAGTTTACATTAATGAATGATCATAATAAGAAGGAAAATTACATTGTTTGTGGGAACCATTTAGAAGAGCAGTTGGATATCATATCAAAGAAATCGTGTGTGACTGAGAATCAATTGTCTAAAGATGTAGAATGTTATGATGATCATCAAAATAACCATGTTCTCTTTGACCCAATAAATGAATACATGGAAAAGCTTTGCACACCAATTTTTCAATTTCATTTGCATTATGAAGATCATATACATTATAAGTTGATTTGGTCATCTCACTATCATGGTTATTTTGAGGTTGAATGCAGTCAAGCGCATCCAATATCAGAAAGGACAATTGATTGGCTTTATTGGAAATATCATGTTGCTTGAGCTACAAGTGGAGCTTGCAGCTGATAGGGTAGGTAGGTAGGAAAATGAAAATAAGATCAAGGTTGACTGAGCATTTTTGTTTTTAGTAGATATAGACTTCTCTCTCCTACAGTGATCATCAAGTTCAAGCTCGAGGTGAAGGCCCAAGAAGCTTAAAGAGGATGATTGTCAAATAAATTTCTATTTACAATAATGGATAAGGCACTGGACCTGCGAGTTCTTAGTGTACCACAAGGGCACACTATCCCAAGTGGAGCCACTGTTATCACTGAAAGGATTTCAAAGGAAAAGGGTAAGGTAAGGGAGAATTGGCCTCGGTTATTCTCAAGTTCCTTTCATGCATAAGAAGCACTTGGCAAACTCAGGGTCAGCATACATCAGAGTGCTTTGAAGGCTCAAGCAAGGCATGTAAGTTTTGAACAACTTCGTGGTAGATGGAAAGGCCATTTCAAGAAAAGGAAAGATCAAGAGAGTTGAATTGGCATTAAAACTATTTTTTGGTGATTACACAGCAGTTTCGTAGCATGCGCTACGAAACTGCTGAAGATAATGCCTAATGCACAGCAGTTTCGTAGCGCGCTACGAAACTGCTATAGCTGCATATTTTGATATAGTTGACCAGTTTTGAGGAACAAAAGGGAAACCTTTTTGTAAGGGAGTTTCTAAATAAGGATCATTCACACAACAAAAACATCTAGCAAGGGAAAAAAGGGCAAAGGAAAAGCATATATGAACCATAAGCCATTTGTTATAAAAGTGATCACAGCAAGTATTTTTCATCATACTTCAAGCAATGTTGAAGAAGGTTTTGTCTTCATACAGGTACATGGGCAAGGTCTACACATGAAAATAAAAATATTTCAAAACATGTTTGTGTAATCAAAGAAGGACAGTAGGCATAATTGCTTTCGAATATCCTTGTGAAGACCAAAAGCAAAAAGGAGGAACTTTCTCTCCTTGTTTTTACCAGTCAATTTCTAGAAGAATTTATGAGCCGTTAAAACCTCATCTTTGAAAAGTGAAAGAGGTTTTCATCCATAATGTACTGAAGTAAAAAAACCTCCTTCAGTTTCCTCAAATACATCCTGAGCTGGGAGAAATGAATGATTAAACTTGCGCTACGAAACTGCTGTAGGTGCAAGTTTTTCACAGGCATATGTCCCTGTTTTACACCTATTTTTCAAAGGCCCATTCTGGGAGGTAGGGACAATTTTTCAAAAACTCAAGAGAGGTTTTTATTCATTTTGGATTGGTTCACAAAAGCCTCCTTCATTTTTTCTAAATACGGTTTTTGGGAGACGTTATGAGCTCTGTCCCAAGACCCATTTTTCAGCTAGAATAGAGCAAGGGACAGTCTCCTAGTTTCTAGGAACATCAAGGATCGATTCTGGACAACTAGAGAAGTATTTTAAAAAACCAAGAGAGCTTTTTGTTCTAGACATCCTGGTATACAAAAAATTCCTTCAGTTTCGAAACATGTGTCATGGATGAGGAGATAAAGACTCTGTCCCACGTGCCATTTTCAGGGATCCTAAACCTAAAAACATGGAAACATGTTCCCTAATTTCTTGGGTTTGTCTTCAGCAGTCAGATGACCACGTGGGAGGCTTCATCAAATTCGACTTATTTAGGTTGCAATTTGTCAAATAATGCTTTAAATGCTTAGATAAGGTTGTTGTAATCATAATAAGGAGTCACACTCCTAGTTGTATTAGGTCTCTAGGACTCCTAGTTAGGTGTCATTTGCATTTAATAGTTAGTTTTAAGTATCATTAGGTGTCATAGTAGGATGAATTCGAATTCCCCTCATGCTTGAGGAGGAATCTAAGTTATAATAAGAGCTCTATATATAGCTGAAACAACAATGTAATCAGGGTTGGAAATTTTATGGAAAAGCTTGTATTTGGCTCATGTAAGACTCATTTTCAGTAATACATATTTGACCTTGCTTCTCAGGATTCATGAAGGATTTTTTATGTTCAGAATATGTGATGTTGTCCTTTTCTTAATTCTTACAGTAGTATGGATGTATAATCACTCAGAATTCACTGAATGTGCTCTGACTTCCTGTATACATTTGTAAATTGTGTGGTCCCATATGAGTTTATGTTCTGAATGTTTAAATGTTGAATGCCCTGACTTCCATGTAAGGTTGAGTTCATTGTGATATTGAGGTGTTGTTGACTCCATAAGCCCAATGGATAGTTGTTAAATCTGTTTCCACCATTCATATTTGTCACAGTTGTTTTACAAGAGTTAGCCATCTTATCTATAATTAAAATCATTAACCCTTTTGAGAGAGCCCTCTCAGGTTGAGGAGGCTAAGCCTTAGCCTAAAGTAGGTTTGAAACAATTAATTGAAGTCTTCCTAGTCTGTAGCCTTCCAGGGTCTGATTTTGAGATAACATAACCTTTGAATGTTACCATAGAAGAACACAACATAGGAACAACAGAGCATCCCAGAATGATTAAGTTGTTCGAAAATCTGCCCCCTGATCAAAAACCGAAATACGTGGATTTGTTCAAAGAGTTCCAAGATGTATTTGCCTGGAGTTATGAGGACTTGAAGTCCTATGACACCTCAGTGATCCAACATACCATTCCCTTAAAAACAAATCAAAAACCCTTCAAACAAAAACTTAGAAGAATCAACCCCATGCTTCTTCCTTGATTGAAAAAGAAATAAAGAGAATGTTTGAAGCAGGTATCATTGCACCCATCAGATTCTCTGAATGGGTGTCTAACTTAGTTCCCACTAGGAAAAAAATAGGAGAGATAAGACTGTGTGTAGACTTGAGAAATTTAAACCAGGCCTCTCTAAAAGACCACTACCCATTGCCCAAAATGGACCATATCTTGCAAAGAGTAGTGGGTTCCTCTAGAATTTCTTTACTAGATGGATTTTCAGGATTTAATCAGATACTCGTTCACCCGGACGACTAGGAAAAAACATCCTTTACCACTCTGTGGGGAACATTTAGGTATGTTAAGATGCCTTTTGGGCTGAAAAGCGCTGATGCTACATTTCAAAGGGCAATGGATATTGCATTTGCCAAGGAAATACATGATTTCCTCGTAGTTTACCTTGATGACCTGACCCCATTCTCCAAATCTGACTAAGAGCACCTTAAGCACTTAAGGCAAATTTTCATGACATGCAGGAAATATGGCATTTCCTTGAATCCTAAGAAGTCCCTGTTTGCCCTTGAGGAAGGCAGGCTTCTAGGGCATATAATATCAAAAGATGGGATTAGAATTGACCCAGAAAGAATTCAAGCTATCCTTCAAATCCCTTATCCAAGAAATATAAAAGAACTGCAAGCATTCCTGGGAAATATCAATTTCCTAAGGAGATTTATCCCAAACCTAGCCGAGCTAATAAGGCTACTGAGCAACATGTTGAAGAAGAATGCCAAGGTAAAATGGTCTCTTGAAACTAAGAAGGCTTTTGAGAGTATAAAAACTGCCCTAACTCAAACGCCTGTCCTCACCAGTCCTCAATTCGACAGAGATTTTATCATTTTTTCCTTCGCATCTGAACACACTATAGCTGTTATCCTTCTGCAGAAAGATGATCAGGGCAACGAAAAGCCAATTGATTTCTTTAGCCGAGCTTTGAGAGATGCACCCTTGAAATATCATATTAGGGAAAAGCAGGCCTATGCCCTGGTCAAAGCCATCAAAGATTTCAGAATTTACATCCTATACTCCCACCTGATTTCCTATGTCCCTAACGCTGTTGTAAAGGATATACTAACTCAAGAGGGACTAGAAGGAAAAAGAGGCGAGTGGATTGCCAGCATCCTTGAATACGACATTGAAATAAAGCCCACCAAGCTCACAAAAGGACAAGGGTTAGCTAAACTAATGTCCGAAACAAACTTCCAAGCATTAGACATCAATCAACTGGACAATGAACTAGAGCTGGCGACTCCATAGATCAGTGAAACCTTCATGCAATCCCCATGGTATGCTGATATTTGCTTTGTATTGTTAAACCTGTGTGCTCCCCCAGGATTGTCCAGAACCAAGAAAAGATTTTTAAGGATGAAATCATCTAAATTTTGTGTTATAGATGGTGCTTTGTTTTGGAAAAATCATGAAGGTATTTTGCTTAATTGTCTAACTATAAATGAAACTAACAGCATCATGAAAGAATTCCATGCAAGGGACTGTGGAGGACACTTATATTGGAATTCCACGGCTGACAAGATCTTAAGGGCTGGTTATTACTGGCCCTCTCTATTTGCAGATGTAAAAAAGTTTACTGTCTCATGCCACAAATGCCAAATCTTTGAAGGAAAAGAAAATTACTGCCCTTGCCCCTGAAGCCCATTTCAACCAAGAAACCTTTCCAACAATGGGGTCTCGACTTCATTGGAGAAATTCACCCCTCTTCCTCAGTCCAACACAAGTGGATTTTAACAGCCACCGATTATTTCACTAAGTGGATTGAAGCCATTCCATGTAGGTAAGCCAACGACTCCACCATTATCCAATTCCTTGAGAGAAATATTCTTTCTAGATTCGGCTGCCCTGAGAAGATCATCACTAATAACGCTGCTACTTTCAAATCCAAAAAAATGATCAACTTCTGCCATAAATACCACATTACCTTAGGCCACGCCACAGCTTACTACCCTCAAGGTAATGGCTTGGCCGAATCTTCCAACAAAAGCCTCATCAATATCATAAAGAAATTGCTGGAAGAAAACAAAAAGAACTGGCACAGGAAGCTCACAAATGCTCTGTGGGCAGACAGACTTCCCACCAAGAAATCCATTGGGATGAGCCCTTATGAACTTGTATATGGCATGGAAGCCAAATTTCCTTCATCTTTGGGAATTCCTACTATTAAATTGTTGCAGGAAATTCAGGCTAAACCAAATGACATGCAGATAAGAGTTAATCAAACCATTCATCTTAAGCAAACCAGAGAACAAGTCTTCGACAGAGCTCAAATACTGCAAGAAAAACTCAAAAAGATGTTTGATAAGAAGGCAAAAGCAGAAGATTTCTGGGTGGGCGGAAAAGTTCTAAGATGGGATTCACGAAGAAAGGACAAGGGAAAACATGAAAAATTCGATTTTCTGTGGAAAGGTCCATACATCATCAGCACTGTGCAAGGCAATAATACTTATTTTCTCAAATCTCCAGATGGCAGCACAGCTGAAGAAGGCCCGGTCAATGGCTGAATGCTAAAGCACTACAATGGTCCTTTTGATTGAAAAGAGCAGGCGGAATTATATCCTGTACATAGAATGTTTGTATATACCAGCGTTTTGATTTTTTGTAAGAATCCACAGTGCTAAAGCACATAGAAGAAAGCAGGCAGTGCTTTACAGTTTAACAGCAGCGCAAGTGAAGGAAAGAGTTGTTACCAATCCAAAAGTTCAAATCAATCCAACAGTCAACACTAATAAAGTTCAAAGCATAACCATAACAGAAGAATCAAGGCAATCTGACCTGCTGTTCTTGACTTCTCACAAGGAGAAGCCATCCCCAAGTGGAGCCACTGTTAGCCTCCTCTTGCAGCAGGTTACTCATATTTCATGATTGACATTTTTCAAGCCAAATATGTCATACTTTGCATGCTGCAATGCTCCATATTTTCTAAACAGTCACCAAGAAGAGAAGGCTACTCAGAGTTCATTTAACTGCTTTCCAAATTTTGGAAAAGTCGTTCCAGTTTTGTACAATTTTCAGTTAAAGGGAGGTCCAAACAGCTTAATCTTTGTCTCCCTAGGTTTCAATTTCCTGTTTTAGAATATAGAGAATGAAAATCTGTCCAAATAGCTTAATCTTGGCAGAGTCTTAGATAGGTAGAGAATCAAAGGAGCCCAACTGCTTAATCTGGGCCCTTGGAAGAAATAAGGGTAGTTATAGATAGGAAGGCATAAAAAGAAAAATTGAAATGTTGGGTCTGCAAGTCTAAGTGCACCCAAGCCAAAAGAAGAAAAAATGTTAGGTAACTAGGCTGGGTAGGTGGTTTTGAGGTTGCAGAATCTTGATGTCTGTTCATGTTTTAAAGTACCATCTATACTCAGGTCACAGTCATCAAGTATTTTTCATATGAAGGAGCTCAAACCAGGCATAACTAACTTCCCTTTCTCCATCTCCCCGAAATCATTAACTAACTCCCCAAAAGAGGTCAAGATCTGCTTGATATCTCTTAGCTTCATCATTTTCCATGTCATTAACCTTGGTGAAGATCTGCTTCGCTCAAGGAGGGTCCATCCCTTCTCTATAAGGTTCTTTCTCCCCTTTGAAGCTTAAGATCTTTCAAATTTAGTGCTTTCTTGCCATCTCCATATTAACCACTGACATTATTATGTGGCTCCCTATTTATGTCCCTTTCCCCTTACTAAAACTATGTAAGTAATCCCCTTATGTAAATATCCCCCCCCTGGTTGAAAATAACCATAATTACCCCCGAGAATTGCTCAGTTTATCTGAAACTTGACAAGAACCCTCATGCTGTCCCTTCAAACCATCTCCTAATGCAATAAACTCCTTCCAAAGCATAAAATTCTTCTTTAAGTTATCGGACCCCTTCCAAAAAACCTCAAATACCCTTCAAAAGCACCTCTCCACTTCTTCCGATCGCAATAAACCCTTACCGATTGCCTTAACATTCTTTCGACCCTGGCAAGCCATCTTGCATCGGCATATCGCAATATTTTTACCACATAGGTGTGCCCCTTTCCTTTTTGCCCGATGCGATATCGCGATATCGGCGATCGGCAGTCGCAAGCATCGCATTTCCAAAATAAATACCCTCTCGATCTTCGCCGACGCGATATTGCGATCGCATTGGAAGAAGTTGATCGCATCGCAGTAACATATGAGTCACCCTGCCACGTCACCTGGCTGACGTCATCCACCGTACAGCTGACGTCATGCTGACGTCAGCATCCAGAAAAAGGGAAAAACGCACAAGTGCGAAAGTCGAGCTTAGGAGCTCCGGAACGAGAAACGGAGGTAGTTTTCGATGCGCGATTAGCGCGGAGCGCTAATCGCGCATCGCTACAGAAAATGAGCGATATTGGGGAATCTTTAGGGAATATTTTGATTCCTTGGCTCGTTTTGCACCGAAAAAGCCCGAAATTGCCCGGTTTTGCCAAATTAAACCGATTTGAAGACAGGAAAAGACCAGAGACAGAGATTAAAGACTATCAGATCAAATCTACAGGGAGAAAGCACGTCAAAGAGTATCAGTAAGCAGCGGAGACCATCAATGTAGCGGCAAAGAGTATCAGTGAAGATCTTAACAGCAGCCCAAAGCAGGAGAAAATTAAATACCTTCCATCAAAGTCAAAAAAGAGGGCGGAGCCACTCAAAACTCTCAAATCACGATTATTGCACATTTAACTCTCACCAAAACAGAGCTGCAACTCCCAAAGCATAGTTATTCCAGCAGTACTGCATCGAGCCTCCAAGGGCCACATTGCACTCTTTTTTATCCAGCTACCTTTGACACAGTTCAATAGATATTTACCTGCATTTAATTTTGGCACAATTTTAGGTTTAGAAAAGCTCTTTTTGCAGACATGTTTTAGGTCAATTGTAATAAATTGTTTGAGATAGTTGCACTATAAAGATAGCCCTGAATACTGTATTGGGGGGTTGGTTGGTTGGTTGATTGGTCAACAAGCTATCTTTAGCTAATTTTGCTCCAGGAGAGACTCGCACTGTAATACCTGATAGTTTCTATAATCAAAGACTGCTTATGAGCTTTTGGAGAATGGATTGTTCACTGTGTTTACCGGTTGAAGAGTGATTATGGAATTCTTGTGTTGTTGCATAACTCAATAAGTGCTTCTTACCTTTGTTTTCCATTTCATAAGTTACCATCTAAACAGCAGAAAAGAATATTAGCTTAGAATTTGTTTAAATACACTCTATGCTCAATTTCTATTGTTTCTTTATGTTTTCCTCCGTTTAGGCATAAATATGAATTGCACATGGCTCATGTTTGCCCTAACCTTATCACACATGACAGTTATCCAGGGATTCTTCATTGCCCCTAGATAGAGATCATCCTTCCCTCTATTAAGCCGAGTGAGAGATTCTTAAGTGCCTCTCATTCCTTACATGTCATTCACCCTTTTAGTTTAAAGATTGTGTTATGAGCATCTATCCTGCTTCGTATTTCTCTTACGACCAGGAAAACGCACTGATAATCCTAACCCATGACTCCATGCCCAATGGTTTGAAACTTATCACTTCATGAATTGCCTCTCTGCCTGAAAGCATTTTCCTTCCATCCAAACCCAAACAAAAACCCCTGAGCCAAAACCTAGCCTAAAATCATCAACAAAGTTGAATCATTAAGAGAGAGCCCTCTCTGATTGCAGGTGGGCTAGAACCTGCAATCCAAAGATTGGTTTGTGGTTACCTCGGTCATATCCCTACAGGAGCGTAGGGACAACCTGAGTGATAATAGTAGTGATAGTAGATTGAAAGGAATCTTGGATCTTGTGCATTATGATGTTTGTAGGTCTATTTCTCACAAGTACTTGGGTGGTCGTTTGTATTATGTCACTTTCATTAATGATTACTCTTGAAAAACATGGATTTATTTCTTAAAATGCAAGGATGATGTATTTGAGAAGTTTCAGGAATTCAAAGCACAGGTTGAGAATGCTACAAGGAAGAAGGATGAATACTCTAAGGTTTGACAATGTAGGAGAATATGTATCCAACAAATTGATTTCTTTGTGTAAGGATGTTGGAATTAAGAGGGAGCTAATAGTTCCCTACTATCCTCAACAAAATGGAATCATTGAAAGGAAAAATATAACCATTATGGAAGCTTCCAAGGCCATGCTTCATGATCAAGATTTGCCAATGTTTCTATGGGGAGAAGCTTCAAAGACAACTATTTATATTCAAAATACATGTCCACATTGAATCTTGGATTACATGATTCCTGAAGAAGTATTCACAAGGAAGAGACCCAATGTTGAGCATTTCAGAATCTTTGGTTGTCCCGTGTATATTCATGTGTCAAGGAGAAAAGTACAGAGTTGGATCCTTTTGAGAAGAAAGGAACTTTTGTTGGCTATAGTGAAAATTCTAAGGTCTTCAAGGTCCATGTACTAAGACAAAGTTCTATTGAAACCTGTAGGGATGTTATTTTTTGCCAGGATGTTGATTTTTGGAAGTCCAAGGGATCACACTTGGACTCTCATGGTGAGATGTATGTGGCTCCAAAGAATGTGGAATTAGAATCTAAATAACTCGATCCTATGGAACAAGATCCTCATGAAGAGTATAATGATCATGAATTTGTTTACTCTCCAAGAGTCACTGTACTTGCAACTAGAAAGAGGCTTGCCTGGCTTGAAATAACTTTGAAGGAAGTTGAAAGACATGTTGTACCTCATGGGACCTTCAAGGAAGAAAGATGCCAAAGAAGTATTTAGGTCATGTAGCCATGTAGCTATGATGTATAAGATCATTGAGTCTGAGCCATCCATCTATGAAGAACATGTTGAACATCAAGTCTAGAAAGAATCCATGACTGAAGAATACCAATCCATATTGAAGAATAGTGTATGGGAAATCGTGCCAAGGCATGAAGGGAAATAAATTGTGTCTTCCAAATGGATCTACAAAATCAAACATGCAGTTGATGGCGGTATTGAGAAACACAAGGCAAGATTTTTAGCCTAAGGATTCTCCCAGAAAGAGGGAGAGGATTATGAAGACACATTTGCTCTTATTTCCGGGTATGTTTCTATTAGATTTTTCATTAATCTTACTTCTATTGCAAGTTTGTAAATTGCATCAAATGGATGTCAATACTTCCTTTTTAAATGGATTCATTGAATAAGTTCATATTGAGTAGCCTCAATGCTTTGAGATCCATGATAGAGAGACACATGTTTGTAAATTAAAGAAATCCTTGTATGGGCTCGAGCAGGGTCCTTGTGCAGGGTACTTTGTATTAAAGAATGTAACTAGTTCCAGCCTTCATAATTCTACTTGAGTCATCATGTAATATATTTGTCAAAAGATATTTTTGTTGTTATTTAAGTTGACTTATTAAAGCATGGGTTTCATGCTAGGGTCAATGGTTCATAGGTCATAGCACCCATTGTGTGCTTTAGGATTTTTCTTATTAATTCAAATTCATTATTTTGTGTCAAAGAATATCCTTCACCAAGTTAGCTCCTTCCCATACAAATGAAATTAACCTATCCTCCAAGTCGACATCCAAAACATTGATGAAAGGTGAAAAAGTCAGCCTCAAAACAAGCTGACAAGTTAGCTTCTATGAACTGCTTATGTCGGCTTATTAAAGGATACTCAAACCACTATATATACCCTAGTGAAGTCAACCAAATGGTGAAGAAGATAAATAAGTTCATATATGCAACATGAGTGAAGTTAAAAGGCAGACAAGTTCATTTTACTTACTGGAAAACAAAGTATTGGAGCATAAGGCCGATTTCTTCGTAATTACAAAGGTCAATTCTTTTATGTGATGCTGAAGTAGACTATAGGGGCCGAGATTGAAAGTTTCAAAAGTTGCATAGAAGTAAAAGATGAGAATATGTTTGACTAAGGGTTGTCTTGGTGGATGAAATAAGTCTATGTCTTTGGTATAAGGTTAGGAATGTCTCACTATGATTTGAAGCTACTAAAAGAAGAGTTATTAACCAGGTTTTCCCCTACCTAGGTTTTTTTCCCTGGCTGAGTGCCCATATCTTGTGTTCTCTTGTGTTTTTTTGCTTTGGCAATTGTCTTGATGATAATTATGTAATAACTAAGAAGAATAAGAAACACCTAATCACAATAAATTGTCAAGTAATAGAGAAATCAAATTAATAAGAAGCCTTATGAGTATTGCCCTAGATTTCTCAACATGGTATTAGAGCTTGGTTTGTGCAAGGGTAGGAAAAATGTCTCCATTGGCTTCAAAACAAGAAAATGAGGACTTCCACCTAGGAACGAATTACTAAGGACAAGGAGGATCAAATTCTGGGCACTTACACTAACTATCTCCATAGTAATTATGTTGCAGACCTGAGCATAACACCAGAGATATTATTTTATGTTCTAAAGGCCCAAAGGACCAATCTATGAGCCTAAACCAGGCTGACAGATTTATAGAGGGAAGTTATGTGCAAGAAGTAGGGTATGAATTGACCTCAGAAATCAGAAATCCAATTTAACAGATTTTTTGGATAACAAAAATTAATAATTTCAAGGACCAAGCTATATAAAGGTTGAATAGATAAAGGACCTACTTTAGATCTACAATCACTATAATATTTTTTAAAAGTAGAAATTCCTATAGAAAAGAAAAGATAACTCATGCATATACATGAAATTAGACCAAAGCTACAATAAGTAATCAACCTATCCAAAATTGTAAATCCATCATCCAAAGTTGCATATCTAGTAGAACTTCTTGAGACCTGAAGTTCTAGAATATTCATCCAAAGTTGCAGGTCTGTCATCTGAATTAGTAGATGAAAAGTTGCAATTGAAACTACTACGATACAAACTTAGAGTCAATAATGGAGTGATTAAAAGTTATAGTTAAATATTTTAGTGATTTGGATCCATCCAAACATTACAAATATTAGAAGTTGTGTTACAAAGTTACAATGCAATAGTCTTGTAAAGAAACAATTGTAGTAATATTTCAAAAGGATGAGAATTGAAGCAAGGAAGTGGCACCTTTATCGACTATGATGCAAGAGTATATTTCTAAGAGAAACAAATGATATATGGAATATACAAGCTAGGTTAAAAATATACAATAGAACAAAAGAAAATAAGTTAATCTACTCAATAAAGAATACATGGACTTAACATTAATCTTGAAGGCAGAACTAAAAAAAATGCACATGTAATTCTTGAAAGAAAGCCATTTGCGAAGGTGTAAGAATAATAAAAGGTACATATAGTTATTTTTGTTTCTTTAAGGTATAATTCATATTAGATTAGGTTTATCAAAATTTCATTTTTTTCTAGGGTTTGTAATATCTAAATTCTTTTGAACCCTAAGAAACCCTAACCCTATTCTAATTTCATTCTAGCTTACTAGCCTTGATGGTTTGTAGATAGTCTAGGAAGAAGTTAGAAACCCTAGTAAAGTATAAAAATGAATAGAATTTATATCTTGAAAAATAACTTAAGGTTTGGAGTTTGTTATCATACTATTGTACTTATATACTTTTGGTACTTTCCAAGTAATTGTTGTAGGTACATATAGGAATATTTATCTTATGAAAAGAAGGAGTCGTTCAAGAAGAAAATTCCACCTTCTTACAAAAGATAAGTATTATCTTTTTTTTCTTTTCACTTGTAGTTTCCTTGGAATAACTAAGCTTGTAGGTATGTAGATTATGGCTAAATTCACAAGAAGATATCAAAGAAAAGACTTGTATCATGAAAGTAAGATTGATGCGAAAAATATTCTATAAGGTTTGCAAGGAAAAACTCAAGATATGTCTTAAACTATAATCTTTGTTATAAATTTCTCTTCATGAAAAAGGTAAAGTCATTCTTCCTTTTAAATTTTCCTTACATTAATCACATTCTTGTATCTATGGTTTTGAATTGTAAAGATTCTTATAAGGGTGATTGATCATCAGATTGAATCTACCCTCATTATATTATCATTTGATAATTCTTGTGGAACCCTAAAAGGTTCATTGTAAAAGCCTAACCCAAGGGTGTGTCAATATTAATTATGAAACCCTAGTCTACTTAGGGTTATTGATGAAGTCTAGAAATATTATTCCTTAGGTTTTTGATATCGTTATAATTGAAACCCTAGTTTTTTAAGGTTTGGTGAATTATGGTTTATGAACAAAAACCATTGTAATAACTATTGGAAATAATACTGAGAGGTGGGGGGTGAATAAATATTATTAGATCAATAATTTTTATTTCCCAAACATATTTATATACGCTACTTCTATGAAGTGAACTAGCGTGTACACGCTACTGTGATTAGTGAAACCAACGTATACCCATAGAACTTGTGATTTAGTTAATTTATCATGTGGTGATCTATAACTAGTGCATCAGTAACTTATTAATCAGTGTAGTAAAAAATAGAATAAACCATCACACATAAGAAACACACATGAACACCAAGATTTAAGGTGGAAACCTAATGTGGGTGAAAACCACCTACTGTTGTTGTCTCTGTCTTCTTTCTAATAATAAGAAAATTTGTTTACAATCTTGTACTAGTGTAGACTCATACCAGTATGCAAGCACCCACTTGTAGAAGGTTCCAACCTTCTCTCGTTTTCTAACTTCTATTGGAAGGGAGCTACAACCCCCTAGCTCTTGTACTAGCCAATGTGTTTACTAGTACGTAGGCGCCAGCCTACAGAAGGCTACAACCTTCTGTCTTCCTCCTAGGACCATGTTTCATAAATTTTCAGACGGGATGCTCCTCTTACACAACAATACACATGAAGGCCTTGTTTCATCAAATTTTCATACTGGACCCATTAGAACTTTCAAACTGCTTCAACCAATAATCAATTAATCTGAACAGTGAGATCATTGTCCCCAAAACACTATGTTGTACCTAGAAACCTGCATTATCATTCAGAACCACCTACAAACTAAAAAATCATACATCAAAATGTATACGCTACTTTACTAAACCCAACCTATGTGTATACGCTACTTCCTTTAATCAAACCTGTGTATACCTTCAAAACTACTGAAACATAAAACTTCTTAATCAAGTATGTACCAACCAACAATATACTGAACATCTATTGTCAATTTATAGAGCTTTACACAGTCAGCAGCAGAGATCACCCTTCTCACTTATACAATCAATCAATCAGATATCAAACTCCTTATGCATTCAATTTTTCATTCAGATCTATGAAGACTTCATTGAAAAACAAGAGTAAAATAGAAAAACTGATTAGATAGATCAGTCAGATCTTGAAGAATAGGCTTTTCTTTTGTATACGCTACTTAAAAGAGTAGAACCTGCATGCACACACGCTTTTACGAAGACGAACCAGTGTATAGATCTACAAATATTAACTCATAACTTTGCTGCTATTCCAGACTTTAGACAAACTCAAATCATGACATTTAAAGAATAAAATAGGTGTACACAGTCAGACCTGACCCAACCAATATTATATCATTCAATGATAAGTCATTTCAAGTCTCATGATCCTGATCCAACATTGAATTCAAGGTAAACAAAATATTTCAGGTCAAATCACAAACATAGCCCCTACAACATAAAATATACTTCAGATAGAAGTATTCCTTAGAAACCCTTTTCACTTGCACACTTTGGCCTTATGATCTTCTCCTCCCTATATATTTTTAGGCATTTCTCAATACCTCAGACTAAAACCACTAAGGACCCATGGTATTCTTGGATGGGATCAAATAGTTGTTACTCCACTCAACATTGTGGGCTAATACCATGGTATTGACCCCTGGTATTGTCTCCTCTTGAATTTCCTTGATTTTCGCGCTTTTCTTCTTGTGAGAGTGTGTGTATACCTATACGCTCTTTTTGTTCTATGAACCAGCGTGTATACATTTTTTTGACTAAGTGGACCTGCGTATACATCTTAAACTTATTTTCACCATCCTTTAACTTCAACTTCTTCATTCTAACTAGTAGACTTTAGTTCCATCTGCTTGTTCTTCTATACCAATGCCCTATTACATCTGAATGGACCTGTTACACTGTGGGTTGCCTTTCATTAAAACTGAACTGACCTGTGAGTGATTTTCCATCAAGGACAACACTTGTATCATAATGCCAACAATAACTAAAGTGATATCTTAGGAATTAAACCCTAGGTGTATATTCAACCATAGAATCAAAACCCTAGTCTGAATAAAATTGTTGTAGTTCTAACTTTGATGTATTGATATTTGTGTCCTCGATTTACCTAGTAAATAGTATTATGAAATTCAAAATCATGATTATGAATTCCTAGATATGTATATGATCATAGTTTTTGAATTATAGGGTCTATAACAAAAACCTTAGTAGAAGATCGATATTCTAGGATATGATAATATTGTTTCCAATACGAATTATTTTTGGTTGATAAAACCTAGGGTTTGTAACAAACCCTAACAAAGTCTAACATGTATAGTAAAAATTTATTTGATTGAATTGTTGATATTTACAACTTTGTGTCTCGAAGGTAGAATCTAGGGTTTACAAGAATAGGGTCTGTCATACATATTTGAAATTGAGGCCCTAGATATGATGAATCTAATATCTTGATTGAGTTGATTTAAGTATTGATGATGTGATCTATGGTTTATGACAATAACCCTAGGAAGAAGTATGTGTCTCTTTCTGATCATGAACCTAAATAGGTTTAGTTATTTAAAGTCTAAATGCTTCCACTATAATAACATGACTTTGATATAGTTAACTTCATGTTTATATTTGGTTGTACTTGCTATTAAAGTTTTTCACATACATAATCTTCAAGATGATGAAGATATTTTCATAAACATGATGAAGGAAGTTATATATCAAGATGACCTTAATATTGTAAAAAGGGTTAATTCCATGACAGGTTGTGTGATATTATAGAAGAAGGAAGTGGTTGAAGTACCCAAGTTAAAAGGGATCATAGTTAAAAGGAAAGAGTACATCTCCCCAATTAAGAGGTAGGGCATATTATGATAGTCATGATGAATACCTTGAAGAAGAAATCAGAGAATGAATGAAAGTACTAAGACGTATTGAGGATGTATTGATGTTATCGAATAAATGAAAGAAGAAAAATGTCTAACTAGTTGCATATGAATAACTTGATATAAGTGGCATCAAGATGATTGAGGACCTCGAAGGTTTGTGTTTACTTGCATGTATATTTTGATATTTTATTATTGATTGGGGTTTGTGTTTGTAAATAAAAATATCTCCATAATAAGGATGAACACTGTGGAAGCATGCTTGGACAAATGGATATATCTAGTTTAGGGAGATTTAAAGCATCTAATTGGGGATGCTTGGGAGGACATCTGGCCGGCCTATGTGTTGATGTCTAGATTCTAAAGACGGAGGGTGGCGTTGGTCTTAAAGCTCTGACCTTGAATCACACCTAGATACTTGGGTTGATGGTTAGTAAGTAAGCCTGATAGTACCTAGAATGGTTGAAAGCTTGAGTCCATCTTAGTCCCACCTGGATATATTACCCTAGTCAGGTATCTAGTCAACATCACAAAGTGTGCTAGAGCTCTTCATAGTTCATTTCAAGATATTCCATTTAACTTTATATACATGTAATTATCAATACCTCCATAATTAAGAGGAAGTGTTGAAGAATGTAACTAGTGTCGGCCTTCATAATTCTACTTGAGTCATCATGTAATATATTTGTCAAAAGATATTTTTTATTACTATTTAAGTTGACTTATTAAAGCATGGGTTTCATGCTTGGGTCAATGGTTCATAGGTCATATTACCCATTGTGTGCTTTAGGATTTTTCTTATTAAGTCAAAGTCATTATTTTGTGTCAAAGAATCTCCTCCACTAAGTTTGCTCCTTCCCATACAAATGACATCCACCTATCCTTCAAGTCGGCTTTCAAACAATTGATGAAAGGTAAACAAGTCATCCTCCAAACAAGTTGGCAAGTTGGCTCCTATGAACTGCTCATGTCGGCCTATTAAAGGGCACTCAAACCATTATATATACCGTAGTGAAGTCTACCAAATGGACAAGAAGATAAATATTTTGGTATAGACTATAGGAGAAAAGTTAAAGTGCAGAGAAGTTCGTTCACATACTAGATAATAAAGTACTAGAGCATAAGGCTAAATTTCTTCACAATTATAGAGACCAAATTTTTTATGTGATCCTAAAGCAAACTACAGGGACCGGGATTGAAGGTTGTAGAGAAGTAGAAGACAAGAATATGTTTGACTAAGGGTTGCTTATTGAATGGAATATGTCTATGTCCTTGGTTTAAGGTTACAAATGTCTCACTATGATGGGGATGAGATTTCGGGGTGAACCAAAATCCCAATTTCCCAATAAAATTGCTCTTGAGGCTTTCCGAAACTTCCCATCATTCTTCATCCACACACGAACTTTCTTCTCAAGGTTCTTTGCTGCTGTTGTTGGAACTGCTTATTCGGCTCGTTCTCAGTCCACACACACTTCCACTATGGATTCTTGCTCCACCACGACCAGCCAAACCTCGGCCACGCCATTGGTGCATCGACCTTTGGATCCTCTTCTGGTTATGATTTAGACGTGTTATGCTCGATTCTCTCCCCCTTTTCATCCTCATCGAAGGGAGGCTTAGATTCCTCGACAGCATCTTTCTTTGGCGCAGATTTATTCATAGCGGCTGGCTTTTCATTAGCATCGTGGCTACTCGATCTCTTCCACCGGTTGCCACTACCACATGGGCACTCAGAACCATGTGACCACTCTCAGCTGAATGTAATCTCGGGGGAGACAGCTTTGCAAAATCACTCCCATCTCAACTGCTCACTAAGGCAAATATTCTTCATCTAGTCTAGGTTACCGGGCCACGCAATTTCTTCAAGTTGTTTACAGTTCATGTCATACCTTTATTTCCACCATATTGGGTCATGGCACAGCTTTTATTTCTACATATTTTACATTTACGCTCCAGCACTGTAACCAGAAGTCCTCCCTTCGTTCCATTCTGGATGCGTTCACTCAACCTCTTCCCCATTGTTTCTCTGCATCTCGAGAACAAATCATCCATTACTTCTTCCTCGAAATGATATTTTAGTAGACTTTCCATTGCTTCTCGTAGCTGCTTGGAAAGTTTCTTTCCCAAGTGCTTCCTTTGCAGAAACCGAGCCTATCATGGCATCCATCTCCTCTTCCGTAAATGTGTCTGATCTTCTCACGATCTCCTGTCGTCATATTTTGAATGAACCGCCTCTAGCTACTTTACTACTCACTTCCTCTGGACATGGGCAAAACATGGGCATGTTGAATGAGTCCAGAGTTTTCTCTTTGATCACCCAACCAGAGAAATCGATTCTTGGACCTATTCGGCCCCCTATCCGCACTATATAATAAATGAATGTTTCGAGGGCACGAGTCGGGGAAGCCTTGGCCCCTGTCCCATTCTCGTCTTCTGCCGCAGCTCTGCCCTCTTCCACGCGCACTTCTTCTCTTTTTTCTTGATGCATACATTTAGTTTTAACTAATTTTTGAACTGAAATTATTTCCTTGAACAGAATTCAGTTATGGTTGGTCTAGTTGTCCATGTGGTCGTCCATGTGTCTCTTTCTCTAATTTTTTTCCATTAAGGGATTGGATGCCCCTGCATCAGACTCCCGAGGTACAAAAATTTATGACCTCCTGGTCATATGAGTTTCCTTTTCCTTAGCAATTCTACCCATTGTTTCACTTCTTCAGTGGAACTGCCTTCATGGTCTTCTATGAGCCGCAACCAAACCTCTGCCATAACAAGTCCTCCCTGCTACCAGATGCCCTACCAAGCTTCTCTCCTGAGCTTAGTCCTCTCGAAATCTCTATGGTTTTCTCCTCTCGAACCAATTGAGCACTCCTACTCCAGGCTTGATGTGATCTTTTCACCTTCACAAAAAAAAAAATTACAAGCTTAAAAATCTTTAGCAAAACTGTACCTCTTCTTTCATCGCATGCAAAAACTCCTTTCCGTGGGAAATATTTTCCCGCTCTAATACCACTTGATGGGGACGAGATTTTGGGGTGAACAAAAATCCTAATTCCCCAATAAAATTTCTCTTAAGGCTTTCAGAAACTTCCCATCATTCTTCATCCACACACGAACTTTTTTCTCAAGGTTCTTTGTTGCTGTTGCTGGAACTGCTTGTTCGGCTCATTCTCGGTCCACACACGCTTCCACTATGGATTCTTTCTCCACCACGACCAGCCAATCCTCGGCCATGCCATTGGTGCATCGACCTTTGGATTATGCTTGATTCTCTCCCCCTTGTCATCCTCATCAAAGGGAAGCTTAGATTCCTTGGTGGCATCTTTCTTTGGCGCAGATTTATTCATAGCGGCTGGCTTTTCATTAGCATCGTAGCTACTCGATCTCTTCCACTAGTTGCCACTACCACATGGGCCCTCGGAACCATGTGACCGCTCTCAGCTGAATGTATTCTCAGGGGAGACAGCTTTACAGAATCACTCCCATCTTGACTGCTCACTAACGCAAAGATTCATCATCCAGTCCAGGTTACCAGGCTACGTGATTTATTCAAGTTGTTTACAGTTCATGCCATGCCTTTATTTCCACCATATTAGGTCATGGCACGACTTTTATTTCTACATATTTTACATTTATGCTCCAGCACTGTAACCATAAGTCCTCCCTTCATTCCATTCTCGATGCGTTCACTCAACCTATTCCCCATTGTTTATCTGCATCTCGGGAACAAATCATCCATTTCTTCTTTCCCGAAATGGTATTTCAGCAAACTTTCCATCACTACTTATAGCTGCTTGGAAAGTTTCTTTCCCAAATGCTTCCTTTGCAGAACCCGAGCCTGTCATGGCATCCATCTCCTCTTCCGTAAATGTGTCTGATCTTCTTAGGATCTCCAGTCATCATATTTCGAATGAACCTCCTCTGGCTACTTCACTGCTCACTTCCTCTGGACGTGGGCAAAACATGGGCATGTTGAATGAGTCCAGAGTTTCCTCTTTGATCACCCAACCAGAGAAATCGATTATTAGACCTGTTCGGCCCCCTGTCTGCGCTATATAAGAAATGAATGTTTTGAGGGCACAAGTTGGGGAAGCCTCGGCCCCTGCCCCATCCTTGTCTTCTGCCATAGCTCCGCCCTCTTCCACACGCACCTCTTATCTCTTTTTCTTGATGCATACATTCAGTTTTAACTAATTTTTGAACTTAAATTAGTTCCTTGAACAAAATTCGGTTATGTTTGGCCTGGTTGTCCATGTGGTCATCCATGTGTCTCTTTCTCTATTTTTTTTCCATTAAGGGTTCGGATGCCCCTGCATCACACTGTGATTTGAATCTATTGAAGGAAGAGTTATTGATTGGGTTTTTCCCTACCTAGGGGTTTGGCCCTAGCTAAGCACCTATATCTTGTTTTCTCTTGTGTTTTGTGGTTTTGAACTTGTCTTAATGATAATAATGTAATAACTAAGAAGAAGAAGAAATACCTAATCACAATAAAATTTTAAGTAATAGAGAAATCAAATTAATAAGAAGCCCTATTAGTATTTCCCTAGATTTCTCAACTCCCTCACATTGATAGCTTTTTGTTGATCCTTGGTTTCAAAAAGAGTAATGCTGATCCAAATTTTTACTTCAAGGTTTTCAAAGGTGAGCCCTTGATTTTTCTATTGTATATAGATAAATTGTTTTTTATAGGGGCTGAAGTTTTGATTGTCTAGTGTAAGAGGTAGCTAACTTCTAAATTTGAGATGACTGATCTTGGTCTTATATATTACTATTTGGGATTGGAAATATGGAAAAAGCTTGATGATATTTTTGTCGGACAAGGCAAGTACACTATTAAGATCCTTCATTAATTTGGCATGATGGACTGCAAGTCCATGGACACTCCTATGGTGAAAATTTTGAGGAAGATACATCATTGTGATTTTAATTTGATTGATCCCTCTATGTATCACAAATTTATTGGCTCGTTGACCTATCTTGTGAAAACTAGACTTGATAATTTCTATGTTGTGAAAATGTTGAGCCAATTCTTGGTTGATCTTGACATGTGCGTTGGGTTGCAGTGAAACATATATTGAGATATTTGTGTGGCACTATTGTCTATGGTCTGAGATATGTTTCTAATGGAAAATGGTAGTGACATGGTTTCACTGGTGTTGATTGGGCTGGAAGCTCTAATGATAGAAAGAATACCTCTGGTTTTTGTTTTAGCTTGGGCCCCACAATGATTGCATGGTCTATTGAGAAGCATACTTTTTTTGCTCTTTGTACAACTAAGGCTGAGTATATTACTTCTTGTTTAGGCTATTGTGAATTTGTGTGGCTTCAAAATTTGTTTTCTGGTTTATTTGATTAGGTTTTGGAATCAACCATTGTATATTGTGATAATCAAACATGTGTAAAGATTTCTGCGAACCTGAATTTTCATGACAGGTCAAAGCACATTGAGATCAAGTATAATTACATTTGGAATATTGTGTAGGGAGGAGTTATGAGGCTTGCGAATGTGCCTACTTATCAACAGGTTTATTTTTTGACGAAATCATTTTCCTAGATGAAGTTTGCTTATTTTAGAGAACTAGGAGTTGTTGAGAATCTCTCTCTAGGTGAGAGGGAGCATTGATTGGATAAAATCATGTGATTGAAAATCTTCCTTGGGCTTAGTTTAGAGATCATATGGTTAGGAATATTGTCCTAGATACTCCTTTGGGTCGTTGACTGAGAAACCAATATGATTGGGGAGTTTGATGTTTAGTTATGAGGCATGAAGTAATCCCTTGGTTCATTTGACTAAAAACCCAGTTTGGTGAGGGACACTGATTTTGAGTTCTCTCCCTTGGGTTGGTATTTTCTTTGGAAAAGTGAAGGAGAAATTATGATTTTCTATGCTTGACTAGGTTGACCTCAAGTGCATAAGTATGCGCCATTCTTTGAATGTGTTTGATCCCAAGGTCAAAACCATCCTCCAAGAACACATGCAAATACAATTTTGCTGACCCTCATTTGGTATCTCATCGCACACATCAATTTGATCTGAAACAAGATGAATCATCCACACGTGTGAAGGGGAAAAGAGGAATAAAAATTATGCATTAACTAGCCTTCTTATCTTCTATTTGACCAACATTAACTTGGGATCATTTATTTCTGTTTGACTGATATTTTGAATGTTTGTGAGGCCGAATGTTTCAGAGGTTCGTTTGAACTACTTCTACTCATGTTTCTGGTTCTTTGACCATAGGTTGATTGTAGGTCAACTCTGATATTTGTCTAAGATTTTCATTTGGTTCATTGAATATGATTTCACCAAATTTCAACCTCCTATGTTGAGGCACCTCAAGCTGAAATTCTGCCCCTTTGTTACAGACTTGACATTGACTAGAGTTGACTATTTTTCTCTCTCCTTTGACTGGTTTGACATGGCAATATGGAAGTCAGGAATTTGGAATTATGTTTGGAACATTCTAATGTACATTTTGTGAATTAAATTCTCTCTCGCAAGGAAATATTTGTTGGGTCTTCCCCATATGGATTTTTCCCTAGTTGCTAGCCTAAACTTTGGTGTCTCTTGTATCCCATTTTATTCTTACCATGATCTCTATTACTCTATTGAAGAAAGTGAATGGTTGAAAATTTTCATGTATAACTACCTAATGATTGAATTCACTAAATAATTCTAATTGTATAATTGGAAGTAGTTATCATATTACAAATGTATTAGTCTTGATTGAACTAGAAAATCAACAAAAATTGATTTCCTCAATAGAGTGATTGAGTAAGAAGTGTACATAAAGCAACCTTGGTGCTTTGAGGTACATGAGAAGGAGTCTTGTGTTTGTAGACTAAATAAGGCTTTAAATGGACTCAAGCAAACACCTTGGGCTTGGTATTCTTGGATTGATGGATACCTGATGAGTCTTATTTTAACTAAGAGTGATGATCCCAAATTTTTACTACAAGTTTGTTAAAGAGGGAGCTGACCTCTGAGTTTTAGATGAAGGATCTAGGTTTGATGCATTACTTCTTGGTATTAGAAGTGTGGTAGAAGCTAGGTGAGATCTTCCTTGGTCAAGGGAAGTATATTATTATGATCTTTCATAGATTTGGGATGATGGACTGCAATTCCATGGCCACTCCCATGGTGACCAATATAAATAACCTGAGAGGCTTTGACTTAGATTTGGTGGATCCCTCTATGTATTAATAGTTGATAGTATTTTTGGTATATCTGGTCAATACCAAACTTGATATTTTCTTTGCAGTGGAAATTTTGAGCCAGTTCATGGTGGAACCTATGCATGGACACTAGATTGTGGCAAAGCATGTGTTGAGATATTTGCATGGTATAGTGAGTTATGGTTTTAGATATGTCTCAAATGGTGCAATATAGTTGTAGGGATACACAAATTCTGATTGGGGAGGAAGTGCCGAAGACAGGAAGAATTCATCGAGATTTTTCTTTAGTTTGGGTTCTGCTATGATATCCTAGATGAGCATGAAGAATACATTTTTTTCACTCAACATTGTAGAGGAAAAGTATATTGTAGCTAGTTTGTTGATTTTTGAAGTAGTGTGGCTTTGGAAGCTGCTAGAAGGATTATTTGATTAGGTACTATAGACATCCTTGATACATTGTGAAAATAAAAGTTGTTTGAAGCTTTTGAAAAATCAAGTTTTCCATGACAGGTCAAAGCACATTGAGGTCAAGTACCACTACTTCCGAGACATGGTACAAAAGGGAGTAGTGAGGCTCCAATACATTTCTATGGATGATCAGGTTGCTGACATTCTCACAAAACCTCTATAATGGATGAAGTTTTTCTACTTCAATGCCAAGTTCAAAGTGGTTGAGTAGGCCTCCCTTGTTGAGAGGGAGTGTTGATTTTGTAGAATCAAGACAAACATTCTCCCTAGGTCAATGTATTGACTAGATGCAATGTAATGTGGCTGGGAATAATGGCTCAGATAGCATCAGAGCGCAGAGTGATCCCTTAGCTAGAAGGTTTTCACCATATTTCCAAGGGTTACTTGGTTAGTGGGTAGAGTGAGTGCCTCAAAGCACCAAGAAATTATTTTTACCATTCAAGTGCTATGTGACAACGTGGGGGAATGGTAAATGGGCCTAGGGTTTCACCATTGGTCAGGGGAAATTGACATGGTTCCAAGGGACGAATTGGTTAGTTGGTAACCTAGGACTAGTTTTTTTTTTACCCTAGTCAAGGGTTACCTCACCATATCACGAAAGAGTATTTGGATAGCGGGTGATGAGATCCTTTTCATGATGTTGATGCAATATGATTTCCACGTGGTTTTGGAATGGAACATGAAGTGGATGGATACATTAACATAACAGGCTCATTCAATTTTTTCTTGGAATGGAGAAAAAAATTAGCCAAGTGGACATCTTGAGGAAGTCAAGGTGAATACCCCCTTAGTTAAGAGCCGGGAGTGTTGATTTTTGGGTAGCCGCAGGGGGTATTCCCCAACTACACAAGTTAAAAGAAAGAAAAAGTAAATTTTAAATTAAAAACAAAAAAAAATGAAAGAAAGAAAATCAAATTTAATTTGCAAAGAGATGTGCATCTTGGGCACCCTAAAGTCACTATAAAAAGACATTATAACTTCTCATTTGGCATACACACTCACCACTCAAATTTTTCTCTCTCTCACACATAGGAAGCTATCTAAGGAAGATGTTGAAGTTTCCAAGCAATCGAATTTCTGAGATAGTCAGTGTTTAACTAGTTGAATTTTCTAAGTGTAATTACTTAATGGTGTTTTGGAGTGTGTTAAAGTAATATAATATAAATTTAGAAGTAATTATCAATTGCAAAAATTATGCTTGTCTATTTAGCACTAAAAAATCAACAACATGATATTGAGGACGTTACCTTTGGTAAGAGGCTCAAGGTCTTAGATATTATGGCAAGAACTATATTGTGAACCATTATGATTGATCTAGAATGCAGTGCTTTGATTTTTCAAATATTCCAATGTTTCTTCATCAACATCAGAGAATGTCATCCTGATATTGCTAAGACCAACATACAAAATATTTTGTCTTTAAATTTAGGTGAAGATGATGCCATTTTCAAGAAAAATGTGATGAAAGGTGTTCGTTGTTTGGAGGAAGGAGTAGGTTGTTTCTTCTGTTTCTCATCAATTATCAAAACACTTGGTTGAGCATAACATAAGAAGGTTCAAAAAGCAGCTAACTGAAGAAGAACTAAATTCAATAAGGGTGCAGGTCACAAGATGCTACAACAAGGGTAAGAACCAAGTAAGAAGGTGTTGGAAGTAATAATGAGAGGAAGTGGGGGGGGGGGGGGCGGGTGAATCAATGTTAGCCAAGTCAATAATCTTTTTCTTTTCATACTCACATTTATATATGCTACTTCAATGAAGGTAACCTGCGTGTACACGCAACTATGTTTAACGAAACAAGCGTATATCCATCAAACTAATGATTCAGTTAATTCATCATATGTTTACCTTTTTTTTAGCATCAGTACTTTATTAAACATTAAACAGTAACCATGTGCAGTTAATAACAGAACGAACCATCACACATAAGCAACACACATGAACACCAAGATTTAAGGTGGAAACCCAATGTGGGTGAAAACCACCTGCTGCTGTCATCTCTGTATTCTTTTAATAATAAGAAAAACTATTTACAACATTGTACTGGTGCACACTCATACGAGTACACAGACTTCTACCTGCAGAAGGTTACTACCTTCTTTCATTCTCCAGCTTCTACTGGAAGGGAGCTACAACCCCCTAGCTCTTGTACTAGGCGATATGTTTACTAGTACATAGGCACCGACCTATAGAAGGCTACAATCTTCTCTCTTCCTCCAGGGACCACGTTTCATAAATTTTCACACTGGATGCTCCTAGTACACAACAATACAAATGAAGGCCTCATTTCATCTAATTTTCTTACTGTACCGATTATCAACATTGAAGCTCAAAATCAATCACCACTTCACTACAACCATCAAATACATCTACATTAACCAATAATTGAAACTCAATCATAAATCTCTGCATCACCAATAACTGAACCTAAAAGCCCATGCCAAAGCCAACCAGCGTATATGTCTGTTGGTATTAATTCATCATTTTGCAACTATTCCAGACTTCAGTCATACCCAGATCATAACATTTACGGAACAACACATGCGTTAGTATTCAGATCTAGAATAAACATGATCAAACCATATAAACATAATTCAGTTCAAGCCTTAAGATCTTGATCCATCATTAGATCTTATCCTCCATCAACCGCTAAGGTTCATCCTTGGTTCAGATCAAGCAAAGCACCATAAGTCGATAACCTGCATATTGGATCTCACACTTCATCAGATATTCAATACTTGCACGCTTGGCCTAATGATCTTCTCCTCCTTTTATAGTTTAAGGCCTTTCTCAATACCATGGACCAAAACCACTTAGGACCAATACCTTGGACCAAATACCTAGGGTCAATACCTCGAACTAGATACCTTGGACCAATACCATGGACCAAATAAATCGGACCAAAAACTTAGTTTTCCAAGATATACACACTTTTCCTTCTGTGAAAGTGTGTGTGTATGTTATACGCTCCTTTTGTTCTGTTAACCTACGTGTATATGCACCTTGGTCAAGGTGAACCTACGTATACCTCTCTTTCTTCATTCTTTGTAGTCTGATCTATAATTCTTTGTTGTTGTCACGCTGTACTGTGATCTTTCATCTGAGTGAGTTGCCTTCTAAACTGATTCCTTGAAACTACCCTGTGTTTCATCACACCTATAAACACAACTATCATGCATTCTGTCACATCTGTTATCTCTTCTGTAGATTCATCTAGTTACCATATACAAGTGATTTGTTCTGCTAAAAGTGGGTTTCCATCAAGTACAACACATGCATCATAATGCCAACAATCTCCCCCTTTGGACTTAATGGCAACCATGTTGGTGTTGATTTCTGCAAGCTATAGAAACTGTTAGAGATAACAAGCAACACCAAAATACTCTCCCCCCTTTGACATAAAGGGTAAAGGGGAGACCAGGATATTCTCCCCCTTTGATATCAAGGGCAAAGGGCTGACCAAAAAAGAAGACTTTCATATCTGAACAACTGAATATAAACATTGATCATGCTCCCCCTAAGCACATGCTGAATTTTATTATTAAGCTCCCCATTTGTACATGCTGAGATGCACTATATCATCCATGCTCCCCCTGAGCACATGTAGATTCTGCAAATATTTTCCAAAAGAATAACATGACTCTATAACTCAACTAAGTGATTTTGACCTTCCTATCACCAATGACTCATACATACATCCTTTCTCCCAACTAAGTGGGGATATACCAAACTTGACTCATCCACCCAACCAAGTGGGGATATATCAATTGTTTATACAAGACTGAGATATAGAAATTATTACATCATCCTTCCCATGCATAGTGGGGTTACAAATGACCAAAAGGGACTCATCAAAAGACTACAATATACAGAGAAAAATTATTATATCATGAGTATTGATATGACCTTTACAACGAATGATATACATGACATTTATAACAGAGACAAAATATCTAAACAAGACCATGATAGTCATCAGTAACTACACCATGTATGATCTGCTCCATAAGCATCTGTCAATAGCCTCCATACCAGCAACCTGTATATGTCCATCATTAGTTCCCAAGATATGATAATGTAAATATCATCAACCTGTGATAAAATATGTCTGCATATAGATATCAATTCATTCTCTTGATCTCATCAATATCAACTTGCTTCGTTTCCTTAATAGAAACAACCTTATCATAACCTTCCATGAATCAACTAAGCATATGTCATATCTCCAAGCGGTAGCACAAAATCATTTGTATCATATCATAGGTATGTGAAAACACCATAGACATCAATAATCAACCATATATCATCACTAGGGAACATCCCACATCTGATAAGCAACAACCATGATAATCAACATATGTGAGTATCAACCTATCATCATAAGGTAAGAACTCATCATTATTATGTGATTAAGTAAGCCATGTATTCAAATAGCTATGTATTCATGCGACCTACAATAACAACATTCTCTTGGACAGCCAACAATATTTATCAATATGCAACTTAAGTAACCATCCATGTATCCAACATAATGTGTGTCCATCAATTATGTATCTACAAAATCATGAGCGCATGGTCATTTGTCCAGCTTTCTTTATACCATCAACAACAACAATCCTCAACGATGTGAGAACTATAGGAATCCTGAATCATAACTACACCTTATGCATTTTTGAGGGCATGATGACACTAGCATAAAAGAAATGAGTGGCTTATCATAAAATAATGAAGTTGTGTACTCAAGATTTGTAATTCTCCTTGTCCTTATGAGGACAACCATGTAAGAAACGTATATGTATTGTATACATCATTAAAAAATCATCCACAATCATCCATAAATCTGATATGAATAAAAATTATGTAACCCCAATCAATACATGTATCATCTGAGATTTTATCATGGGCAACTCATAACTGTCACATAGCAAGATGTATCAATTAAACACTTTAGCAGCATAACCCTCAACATCATTGATTAGGTACCAAATACTCCTAAACATAATGCCAACAATGCTTTGTTAGAAGCATAGCATGTTCTCCCCCTGAACCTATTCCACATGTTCATCGTCAGCTCTGATCACTGCATATATCAGTAAGAAGTATCAAGGCATCATCATCAATCAGATATACATCAAGTTATCAACAACTTGTGAGGATCAAAACACTTCTAAATAACATCCACAGACTATATTCATCTACGACAGAGAAGATAATTGATAATTGTCTAAATCATATCACATTAGTTTTTCTGAGACTGCCCCACAACATTTTTCTCAAACTACATATATGTGATTGTGCAACTTCGAACTCACGTATATATGTGACTTGTCTTCATGAAACTTGCGTATGATATTTGGAACATTGAAGTTTCATACTTTCGACTTCCCCTAAGTCTGTCATGTCTGTACACTGTTTCAAGCCATATTTTTCTGACTGTACTTCCTTCTTCTTCCATATCTTGGAGTGTGATGATGTTTTCTCCTTTTGGTATGGTGCCTGAAATTTTCTCCTGCATTCCTTTGCTATATGTCCAAACCTGTTACATGCATAACATCTTACATGTTTCATATTTCTTCTATAACAGTCAATGGCTTTGTGACCAAACATATTGTAAGAAAAACAATATCCCTTAAAGTACCTGGAAGCTGATGATCTTTCTGTGTGATGATCTTTAACCATTTTACTTCTGCATCTCGCTGCAACATGTCCAAGATTATGACATATAAAACATTCAACATTATTCATTTGAGGAAATTACTGAACACAGATAGGAGTAAAATATTTTCTTTTAATAATTTATTTCCTTGGTTGTTGATGGAGTTGACCTCTCATCTCCTTGTTGAGCATTCCAAATTTTGCATTAGAGTTTCTTGCCTCACATTGTGAGCTAGATTCACCTTCAACAGATTCATGAAAACCAAGACCAGTTTTGATGGCAAGAGACCTTTGACTACTAAGAATATCATCCAACATCTTAGTACTATCTTGAAATCGTAAAAGCTTATCCTTTTCTTCTAATTTACATTTTAGTATATTTACCTCAACCTGATATTGCTCTTCCTTTTCAAGATACTGATTCTTCGTGATTTATTAAACTTTTCTTCATTCCATCTATTGCCTTAATTCAAGAACTTTAGTTTCTTGTTCTTCAAGAGCTTGCAGTAGTTCTTCATTTTGCTTATTTTATTTTTCAAGATCTTCTTTTAGAGAGAGGATCTTAGCTTCAAAACTTTCATAGTAGCTGGATCTAGCTTTGAGTTTTTTTATTGTTGTGCTCCTTCTATTTACTTCATTTCTTAATGATGTCACTTCATCCTGTAGCTTTTGACATTGATCTTCCTTTTCCTTGTTTCCTTCCTCTAGTTGAGCTTTTAGTTTGGTAAATTCTTCTTTGAAGGCACACTCCCTTTTTTCCAATAGATCTTGTTGATCTCTAATTTTTTCTGTGAGCCTTTTAAATTCTGCCTCTATTTGACATCTTTCTCTCTCACCCATAAGAGAAAATTCAATTGTTTCCCTATCACTTTCATCATCTTCAAATGGACAGAGAAATGTATCACCAGAGGATAACAAATTCATACCTGATAGTTCTTTTGTTTGTTCATTCTAAGGTGATTTTGAATCTGAAGAGTTGCTTCCACATAATCCCCAATCGACTCTCCCACTGTCATAGTTCCTTTGAGATGTCTTCTTCTTCTAAGAAGCTTTCTTCTTTAGCTTCTTTCCCATTGTTCTACGGATCTCCTTCAAGTGATCAAGCTTCTACCAAAGGACCTGTTGTGATACCAATTGTTGGAAATAATACTGAGAGGAGGGGGGGTAAATCAGTATTAGTCAAGTCAATAATATTTTTCTTTTCATACTCACATTTATATACACTACTTCAATGAAGGTAACTGGCGTGTACCAAAACTGTGTTTAAGGAAACAAGTGTATATCCAATAAACTAATGATTCAATTAATTCATCATATGTTGACCTTTAATCTGTGCATCAACACTTTATTAAACATTAAATTGTAACCATGTGCAGTTAATAACAAAATGAACCATCACACATTAGCAACGCACATGTACACCAAGATTTAAGGTGGAAACCCAATGTGGGTGAAAACCACCTGCTGTTGTCGTCTTTGTCTTCTTTTAATAATAAGAAAATAAGTTTACAACATTGTACTAGTGTAAACTCATACCAGTACGCAGGCTTCTACTTGCAAAGGTTACTACCTTCTCTCGATCTCCAGCTTCTACTAGAAGGGAGCTACAACCCCCTAGCTCTTGTACTATCTGATATGTTTACTAGTACATAGGCACTGACCTACAGAAGGCTACAACCTTCTCTCTTCCTCCAGGGACCACGTTTCATAGATTTTAAGACTGGATTCTCCTGGTACACAACAATACACATGAAGGCCTTGTTTCATCTAATTTTCATACTGGACCCATTATCAGCATTGAAGCTCAAAATCAATCAACACTGCACTATAACCATCAAATACATCTGCATTAACCAATCATTGAAACTCAATCATAAATCTCTAAATCACCCATAACTAAATAACTGAAAGCCCATTCACTGAAGCAAATCACAATCAATCAATCTGAACATTCAATATACTGTCAACAAACTACAGTCACTAGAACACAGAGCAAAACCCAAAATTCTGCAACAATAGTCAGATCCACCTGTAACTTCTAATATCATATTACATAATGTATACGCTACTTAGATGTGTTGAACTAGCATGTATATGCGCTTTTATCAAATCCAACCAGCATATATGTCTGTAAATATTAATTCATCATTTTGCAGCTATTCCAGACTTTAGTCATACCCAGATCATAACATTTAAAGAAAAACACATGCGTCAATATTCAGATCTAGAATAAACATGATCAAACCATATAAAGATAATTCATTTCAAGCCTTAAGATCCCGATCCATCATTAGATCTTATCCGCCATCAACCGCTAAGGTTCATCCTTTGTTCAGATCAAGCAAAGCACGATAAGCCGATAACTTGCATACTGGATCTCACACTTCATCAGATATTCAATACTTGCACGCTTGGCCTAATGATCTTCTCCTCCTTTTATAGTTTTAGGCCTTTCTCAATACCATGGACCAAAACCACTTAGGACCATTACCTTGGACCAAATAATACCCTGGACCAGATACCTTGGACCAATACCATGGATCAAAATACCATGGACCAAATACCTCGGACCAAAAACTTAGTTTTCCAAGATATACACACTTTTCCTTCTATGAAATTGTGTGTGTATGTGTTATACGCTCCTTTTGTTATGTTAAACTACGTGTATACGCACCTTGGTCAAGGTGAACCTGCGTATACCTCTCTTTCTTCATTCTTTGTAGTCTGATCTATAATTCTTTGTTGTTGTCATGCTGTACTGTGATCTTTCATCTGAGTGAGTTGCCTTCTGAACTGATTCCCTGAAACTACCCTGCATTTCATCACACCTGTAAACACAACTGTCATGCATTCTGTCACATTTGATATCTCTTCTGTAGATTCATATAGTTACCATATACAAGTGATTTGTTCTGCTAGAAGTGGGTTGCCATCAAGTACAACATATGCATCATAATGCCAACAATCTCCCCCTTTGGACTTGATGGCAACCATGTTGGTGTTAATTTCCACAAGCTGTAGAAACTTTTAGAGACAACAAGAAACACCAAAATACTCTCCCCTTTTGACATAAAGGGTAAAGGGCGAACCAGGATATTCTCCCCCTTTGATATCAAGGGCAAAGGGCTGACCAAAAAAGAAGACTTTCATATCTAAACAACTTAATATAAACTTTGATCATGCTCCCCCTAAGCACATGCTGAATTTTATTATTAAACTCCCCATTTGTACATGCTGAGATGCACTATATCATCCATGCTCCCCCTGAGCACATGTAGAGTCTGCAAATATTTTCCAAAAGAATAACATGACTCTATAACTCAACTAAGTGACTTTGACCTTCCTATCACCAATGACTCATACATACATCCTTTCTCCCAAGTAAGTGGGGATATACCAAACTTGACTCATCCACCCAACCAAGTGGGGATATATCAATTGTTTATACAAGACTAAAATATAGCAATTATTACATCATCCTTCCCATGCATAGTGGGGGTACAAATGACCAAAACGGACTCATCAAAAGACTACAACAGACAAAGAAAAATTATTACATAATGGGTCTTGATATGACCTTTACATCGAATGATATACATGACATTTATAATAGAGACAAAATATCTAAACAAGACCATGATAGTCATCAATAACTATCATACACCATGTATGATCTGCTCCATACGAATCTGTCAACAGCCTCCATACCAATAACCTGTATATGTCCATCATTAGTTCCCAAGGTATGACAGTGTAAATATCATCAACCTGTGACAAAGTATGTCTGCATATAGATATCAATTCATCCTCTTGATCTCATCGAGTTCAACTTGCTTCGTTTCCTTAGTAGAAAGAGCCTTATCATAACCTTCCATGAATCAATTAAGCATATGTCATATCTCCAAGCAGTAGCAAAAAATCATTCACATCATATCATATGTATGTGAAAACACCATGGGCATCATCTATGATCATAACATCATTATCAATAACTAAATGATTTTTTCATAGGAACCTTCAATATATCAACCATGTATCATCACTAGGGAGCATCCCACATGTGATAAGCATCAACCATGATAATCAACATATTTGAGTATCAACCTATCATCATAAGGTAAGAACTCATCATTGTTATGTGATTAAGTAAGCCATATCTTCAAATAGCCATGTCTTCATGTGACCTACAATAACACCATTCTCTTGGCCAGCCAACAATATTTATCAATATGAAACTTAAGTAATAATCCATGTATCCAACATAAATGTTTGTCCATCAATTATGTATCTAGCAAATCATGAGCACATGGTCATTTGTCCAGCTTTCTTGATACCATCAACAACAACAATCCTCAATGATGTAAGAACTATAGGAATCCTGAATCATAACTACACCATATGCATTTTTTAACGCATGATTACACCAGCATTAAAGAAATGAGTGGCTTATCATCAAATAATGAAGTTGTGTAATCAAGCTTTTTACTTCTTCTTGTCCTTATGAGGATCACCATGTAAGCAACATATATGTACTATATACATCATCAAAAAGTCATCCACGATCATCCATAAATCTGATCTGAATAACAATTATGTAACCCCAATCAATAAATGTATCATCTAAGATTTTATCATGGGCAACTCATAACCATCACATATCAAGATTTATCAATTAAAAACTTTAGCAGCATAAGCCTCATCATCATTGATTAGGTACCAAATACTTCTAAACATAATGCCAACAATGCTTTGTTAGAAGCATAGCATGTTCTCCCCCTGAACCTGTTCCACTTCACTGTCAGATCTGATCATTGCATATATCAGTAAGAAGTATCAAGGCATCATCATCAATCAGATATACAAAAAATTATCAACAACTTGTGAGGACCAAAACACTTCTAAATAACATCCACAGACTCTAGCCATCTACGACAGAGAAGATAATTGATAATTGTCTTAATCATATCACATCAATTTTTCTGAGACTATCCCACAAAATTTTTCTCAAACTACATATACACGACTGTGCAGCTTCGAACTCATGTATATACACGACTTGTCTTCATGAAACTTGTGTATGAGATTTGGAACATTGAAGTTTCATACGTTTGGCTTCCCCTGAGTTTGTCATGTCTGTACACTATGTCAAGCCACATTTTTCTTATTGTACTTCCTTCTTCTTGCATATCTTCGAGTGTGATGATGTTTTCTCCTTTTAGTATGGTGCCCAAAATTTTCTCCTACATTCCTTTGCTATATGTCCAAACTTGTTACATGCATAACATCTTACATGTTTCATATTTCTTTTACAGCAGTCAATGGCTTTGTGACCAAACATATTGCAAGAAAAAAAATATCCCTTAAAGTACCTGGAAGTTGATCATCTTTCTGTGTGATGATCTTGAACCATTTTACTTCCACATCTCATTGCAACATGTCCAAGATTATGACATATAAAACATTCAACATTATTTATTTGAGGAAATGACCAACCAAAGTTAGGAGTGAAAGATTTGCATTGAAGAATTTCTTTCCTTGGTTATTGATAGTGTTGACCTCTTATCTCCTTGTTGAAAATTCTAGATTTTGCATTAGAGTTTATTGCCTCACTTTGTGAGCTAGATTCACCTTCAACAGATTCATGAAAACCACAACTAGTTTTGATGGCAGGAGACCTTTGACTACTATGAATATCATCCAACATCTTAGTACTATCTTGAAATCGTAAAAGCTTATCCTTTTCTTCTAATTTACCTTTTAGGATATTTACCTCAACATGATATTGCTCTTCCTTTTCAAGATATTGTTTCTTCATGATTTCTTTAGCTTTTCTTCCTTCTTCCATCTGTTGCCTTAATTCAAGAACTTTGTTTTCTTGATCTTCAAGAGCTTGGAGTAGTTATTCATTCTTCTTATTTGATTTTTCAAGATCTTCTTTTAGCGAAAGGATCTTAGCATCAAGAATTTCATAGTATCTGGATCTATCTTTGAGTTTTTTTATTGTTGTGCTCCTTTTATTTACTTCATTTCTTAATGATGTCACTTCATCCTGTAGCTTTTGACATTGATCTTCCTTTTCCTTGTTTCCTTCCTCTAGTTGAGCTTTTAGTTTGGTAAATTCTTCTTTGAAGGCACACTCCCTTTTGTCCAATAGATCTTGTTGATCTCTAATTTTATATGTGAGCCTTTTAAATTCTGCCTCTATTTGATATCTTTTTCTCTCACCCATAAGAGAAAATTCAGTTGTTTCGTTATCACTTTCATCATCATGAAATGGACAGAGAAATGTATCACCAGAGGATAACAAATTCAACCTGATAGTTCTTTTGTTTGTTCATTCTAAGGTGATTCTGAATATGAAGAGTTGCTTCCACATAATCCCTAATCGACTCTCCCACTGTCATACATCTTATTCTTCTAAGAAGCTTTCTTCTTTAGCTTCTTTCCCATTGTTCTACGGATCTCCTTCAAGCGATCAAGCTTCTACCAAAGGACTTTCTCTGATACATTTTGGAATAATACGGGAGGCGGGGGGGGTGAATCAGTATTATTCAAGTCAATAATCTTTTTCTTTTCATACTCACATTTATATACACTACTTCAATGAAGGTAACCCGCATGTTCATGCAACTGTGTTTAAGGAAGCAAACATATATCCAACAAACTAATGATTCAATTAATTCATCATATGTTGACCTTTAATTTGTGCATCAGTATTTTATTAAACATTAAACAGTAACCATGTGCAATTAATAACAGAATGAACCATCACACATAAGAAACACACACGAACACCAAGATTTAAGGTGGAAACCTAATGTGGGTGAAAACCACCTACTGTTGTCGTCTCTGTATTCTCTTAATAATAATAAAATCTGTTTACAACATTGTACTGGTGCAGACTCATACGAGTATGCAGGCTTCTACCTGCAAAAGGTTACTACCTTCTCTCGTTCTCCAGTTTCTACTAGAAGGGAGCTACAACCCCCTAGCTCTTGAACTAGCTGATATGTTTACCAGTACATAGGCGCCGACTTGCAGAAGGCTACAACCTTCTCTCTTCCTCTAGGGACCACGTTTCATAAATTTTCAAACTGGATGCTCCTGGTACACAACAATACACATGAAGGCCTCATTTCATCTAATTTTCATACTGTACCGATTATCAACATTGAAGCTCAAAATCAACCACCACTGCACTACAACCATCAAATACATCTGCATTAGCCAATCATTGAAACTCAATCATAAATATCTGAATCACCCATAACTAAATCTGAAATCCCATCATCACTGAAGCAAATCACAATCAATCGATCTAAACATTCAATATACTGTCATCAAACTACAGTCACCAGAACATAGAGCAAAACCCAGAATTCTGCAACAACAATCAAACCCATCTGTAACTTCAAATATCATATTACATAATGTATACGCTACTTAGATGTGTTGAACTAGCATGTATACACACTTTTATAAAATCCAACCAACGTATATGTCTGTAGGTATTAATTCATCATTTTGCAGCTATTCCAGACTTCAGTCATACCCAGATCATAACATTTACAGAATAACACATGCATCAGTATTTAGATCTAGAATAAACATGATCAAACCATATAAAGATAATTCATTTCAAGCCTTAAGATCCTGATCCATCATTAGATCTTATCCTCCATCAACTGCTAAGGTTCATCCTTGGTTCAGATCAAGCAAATCACCATAAGCTGATAACCTGCATACTGTATCTCATACTTCATCAGATATTCAATACTTGCATGCTTGGCCTAATGATCTTCTCCTCCTTTTATAGTTTTAGGCCTTTCTCAATACCATGGACCAAAACCACTTAGGACCAATACCTTGGACCAAATACCTAGGGTCAATACCTCGGACCAAATACCTTGGACCAATACCATGGAACAAAATACTATGGACCAAATACCTTGGACCAATACCATGGAACAAAATACTATGGACCAAATACCTTGGACCAATACCATGGAACAAAATGCCATGGACCAAGTACCTTGGACCAAAAACTTAGTTTTCCAAGATATACGTGCTTTTCCTTCTGTGAAAGTGTGTGTGTACGTTATACGCTCCTTTTGTTCTCTTAACGTGTGTGTATACGCACCTTGGTCAAGGTGAACCTGTGTGTACCTCTTTTTCTTCATTCTTTGTAGTTTGATCTGTAATTCTTTGTTGTTGTCATGTTGTACCGTGATCTTTAATCTAAGCGAGTTTCCTTCTGAATTGATTCCTCAAAACTGCCTTGAATTTCATCACACCTGTAAACACAACTATCATGCATTCTGTCACATCTGATATCTCTTCTGTAGATTCATCTAGTTACCATATACAAGTGAGTTGTTCTACTAGAAGTGGGTTTCCATCAAGGACAACACATGCATCATAATGCCAATAGAAGGAAGCAAAACTATTCATTAGGGAATGTTGGTCGCTTTGGTGGGGTTAGTAAGGGAAAGGATCTATTGTAACCAAACAAAGTTGAAGATAACGAAGTAGTTGTGAGTCATGACTATGGAGCATGGAAATAATGCAACACTTCAAGAAGAGAATATGTCAGCTGTTGGGGAAATGGTAGAAGAAGAAAGAGTTATTGAAGCACATTCCTCGTCATCTACAAATTCCATAACACAGGAGGATAATAGTACCAGTGACACACAATATGTGATAGGTGAGCCTCTTATGATGATCATGTATGCAAAGTATTTTGATTTTCTAGGACTTGGGGAGAGGTATAGTTTTCATCAAAATAATCATGAATCACATCTTCTACAGAGCTCATTAAAAGCTCAAATGACAAAATGGGATGAGATGGTTGAGCATTCACTAGCCATCAATGAAGTGAAAGCAAGCGTGAAGACATCCATAATGGATACAATGCTTTCAAATAATAGTGACCATGATCATACTTGGGAATAGATTAAAAAGGACCTTTGAATAATGAAGGAGAAAACTAAGGCACTAAAGGACACAATACTACAACAAGATAGTGTGCTTAAAGACTTGGGACTCAGGTGTGTTAGGACAAATACAAATCTTGCCAGTATGGAGAACTAGTTCGCGTTGATAGGGCATAAAAAAAAACTCCACTTTTGAGTTGTAGATTGGTCCTCTTCAATAATACATATAGAAGGTTTGTAACGCCAGATGCCTATTTTTCAGTGTTGAAATGTAACTAGTGTCAATCTTTATAATTGTAATGATGTCATGTAATCATTTTTCTTGTAAAAAAGAAAGGAAGAGAAAAAAATAATCATTTGTAAAAAGAAGAAAAATATTTTGTTATGTAAATGGGTTTCTTTCCCATTGGTTTATTGTCCTAGGTCAAAGCATTCGTTATGTGCTCTAGGGTCTTGTGCAATTTCAAAAGGTCAAGTCATGATGTAATAGCCCTTGTATGGTTCAAGTATCAAAAGAAAGAAATATATTTTATGTATAAAGTTGAACCTAGAAGCCACCAAAAGGTAAGTCATCCAACCCCTTCATGTTGGCATAAAAGAGGCATAATCCACCCTCAATATGCCTATAAAAGGAGGAACGTGTTCTCATTTTGACAAACACATCTCACACAAGTTTCTGATTTGATGAAGAGCGAGAAAAAGGAGAAAAATAGCGAGGAAGGTAGTGAAGAAAAGAGAAGGAAGAAGAATTATATTTTGGAACTTCTACAAGCTCACAAAAGCGAGTTGTTGAAGCAAACTAGGGTTTCCTCATATATTTTTTGTAGATATTTTGTTGAAAGGTTTTGGTTGGCTTATATTTTGGTTGGTATTTGTTCAAGGTCTTGGAAGTCTTCATTGAATTGATTCTGTAAGGAAGAGTTTATGGGTTTTCCCTGGCTTGGATACTATTTATGGTGTCTTATTATTTGCAATGTGATCTTCTTATTGGCATTTGTATTTACGATGAATAAAACAATATAATAATGATGAAGCACTAATCTAATATCACAAGAAAGTGTCAATACTTAAGAAAAATCAATAATTACTCTAACTACTTTTCCCTATATTTCTCAACATGGTATCAAATCTAAGGCTTTGAAGAGAAGGAAGAAAAGAAGATCAATTTGAATCCAATTCATCTCAAGGAAGGAATCTATCAAACACCGAACTCTTAGGGAAAGAAGATCAAAATTCTGGGCATGATTATAAGCCCTAACTACAGTGTTAAGGTTGCAAGCATTCACACGAAGGGTGAGGACATTTGAAGTGCATATAAACCTTGTTCAAGGGGACCGAGGGGCTAATCCAATAAATCTCTCTAAGACAGTCTTATTAAGCATTAGATCGAAGTTTTGAAGGATCTGAAATATCTATGTGACTTTAGATCTCTGGTATGTATGCCTATCTCAGTGACCTTATAGACCAGTGATGTATCTTCTCTTGTGAAAGATAAAAGTCAAATTTGTTAAGGGTATTTTTGACCTCATTAAGGGATAATATGAGAATAAGTTAGCCTTTGTCAAAAGTAGCCAAGACCTATGCTCATATGCATATAAGAAACCTAAGATAGAGCTACATTCAAGTGATTGTCATCTTCCAGACTGAAGTTTTGAGCAGAAGTATCATTAAAGACCGAGACCCATTCTTCATACTTGTACACTGAAATTTTAAGCATCAATTCCATCATCAAAATTCAAATTATAGGCCTAATTGGAAGGTTATAGTCACCTTGAAGGATAAATCCGAAACTTCTTGAAAAGTGAATCTTGTGACACTGAAAGATCTGTGCATATAATCTGATCAAGGTCGATCTATTGTGGTAGATCCATCACTCACAACCTTACTGTGGTATAGGATCCACGAAAGATTGACAATTATGAGCTAAAGATACCTAGAACAAATCTTTTGGAGGCTCATTAGATCTATCCTAGAAGGGAAATCATCAAGATGCAATCAACAAAATTTGCTGACTTATGGAGTGTCATAAAAGAAAAGAACCTATGGTATGAGATACATAAGGTTGTGAAGGTTTTGAGTATGCATATCCACAGTGAAAAAATTGGCATATATATATATATACTCAGTCTGAATTTATTCGACAGTGAGTTGACCTACTCTCTTGACATGGAAAGATATCATAGCTATATATATAAATATATATATATATATATATATATATATTGAAGAAGCTTTATCAATAGGGAACATGTTTAAGGGTTTTCCTTGAAATCCATTGTTCCAAAGCATAGTCATCTATAAGGAAGCTACATGTGCAAAGACTATCACATTGAAAAGGAAGCCTTGACATATAAGTTTCAAGAAGTGAGTAAGGTCACAATAGTGTGACAATGACAACAAGGATATTTCATTGGAATCAATGCAAGACAAGTTTTGCTTTGACAAAGCATTCAAAATCGATTGACTATTTTGATAGAAGAAAAATTCAAAAAACACTTGGCTAAAGGGATATAGTTGCATCCATAGCAGTTAGTTCTTTGGACTTGTGTATCACTAATTTGCAAGAAAAATAGAAATAACATATTGATCATGAAGCAAGAAGAGGCAAGTTTAGAAATCATAATGATCACCCTTTAAGGGTTCCTACTCTACAAAATAAAAAATGATAGGCATATAAAATTGTTATTTTGTAACAGTAAGAGGATCTCTAAGTTTTAAGAAGGAACAATCTCCTTGAAAAGGTATCAAAACTTTAATTAAATATAAATCCTTGAAGAATATTCTCCCTGGAAGCAGTAATATAAATCTTGTAGTTTTCAATCATTAAAGACAAGGGTTCGAAGAAAGCAAGTTAAGAAGTCAAAAGGAATATCTATCAACTGTAAGATGGAAGATAAAATGCATTATGCGACATGAAAGTTACTTTACACCTTGAAGGAAGTTTCGACAAGGAGACCATGGCATCCAAAAGAACAAGCCCTTATGAGAAAGATATCTAAACTTGAGGTATGTACAACATGTTCATTTTGTTAAGATGAAATATCGCAGGGTTGGTTATATACGGTTCTCGGGTTTGTAGTCTTTATTAAAATTGTTAATGTCTAGGATTGTGAACCCTAGATTGTACATGAGAAACCCTAGCTATATGGTAACCCTAACTTACTTTTTCCCTCAAAGAAACCCCATGGCTTGATTTCTAGGGCCTGTATGCAGTTTAGGCTATATGATAAACCTTAATATGAATGGATGTGATGATTTCAAGATTTTCAAAACCCTAGGAGTCCATCCTCTTAGATTCCATGGAATCCATTGCATGACTGATGGACATCATACTTTTACTATTATATTTTCTTTGTTGTGTTTGTTAGTAAGTATTGCAGGAGAATCATGAACAAAGAAAAGAAAGATGTCTTAGAAAAGAAAATCTTGTGGTTTGGTAAGCATAATAGAAGAAGGGAAATGGAAGAACCCTAAGAATGGTAAATTGGTAAAGAAGTTGGATCCTTGAGCACTCTAATGCATATATAAAGAAAGGCTTTATGATTGAGAAGATCGCCATTGTGAGAGGATTGATGAAAAGAAAGATTTGGCACAACAGGCTAAGAAATTCCACTATACATCTATAACAGAAGTTCAAGTAACGAGTGGTTGGTGAGGTTCATTCAAGGAACCTGTTATCACAAAACCTGACTGATGGCTGCTAATCAGTAAGACCTTATGTAACTACTTCAGGCCAGACTTTTAGTTAAGGATTAGCCTCCCTAACCTGAGAGGGCTCTCTCAAAATAAACTATTGATTTATCTTTAAGCACAAAGAGGGCTAACTCTTGAAATGAAAATTTAGTAAACATGCTGGTTGGACAGACAGCATAACATTTCTTCCATTGGGCTCATGGAGTCAAACATCTTTTCAATAAACTGTCAGCTACTCATTCATGGAAGTCAAGGCATGTAATGTTTAAACACTCAAAATATTTCTCAAATAACCATCAACTCGTAAGTACACACAGGAAGTCTGAGCACTAGGTGAATTCAGAGTGATTGTGTACCTAAAGAGCTGTAAAACATGAAGGACAAGAACCTCAACTAATAAGTATACACAGGAAGTCTGAGCACTAGGTGAATTCAGAGTGATTGTATACTTATAAAGCTGTAAAACATAAAAGATCAAACAGAACCACAAACATCTTGAGCATTTTAACAAAGTATGAATCTTGAGAAGAATAAGCAGTCTTACTATTACAGTAAAAAGTCTTGTACATAGGCCAATAAAAACTCTGTTTTTTGCATAAATATCCAACCCTCATTACATCAGAGTTTCCTCTATATATAGGAAAATATTCTTAACTACTTTGAGCTTCCTCCTCCAGCATGAGGGGAGCTCGATGACTAACATTTACTATCCTTATCTATCTTAACAGACTCATTAAATCTACATAAGCATTGAACTGTAACTACAAAAGAGTTCTAATCAAACTTAAACTCTAATTTATTCTCCTCGTATCCTGATTCCTTTCTAGGTCTTCAACAGTTGTCTCCTTTAGTCATGGCCGTGATTGCTGAGATAAGGATGTATGCAACCAAATTAGCTTTGAATGTTGAACGTGCTGATAGTTCATTTATCATAATAATAATCCCCTGTTTTCACGGTCTTCGTTCCCCATCATCCTTCGAAAGTTTAGGCATGTGTTCCTAGCTGTTTAATACTTCAAAATTTGATGAGTATCACCATCTTTCCAGGTATGCTGGAAGCCTTGTTGATTGAACAAGTGTACAAGCCAACATCTTCGCATGCATCTTCAGCCAAAACCCTAACCACCGGTAATAAAGTACCTTTATTAAAGTTCTAGCTTAAGACAAAATCTTTTACCTATATAAAGGATGGACACTTGTCAATATTTGAATGGCTCTGATAGCCTCATCTGGTTCCTTGATGTTTCATTAGCCCTTTTCTCCAAATCTGCTGACCTCATCATTGACTTGTTATTTTTCCAAAAACAGCATCTACAGCAGTTTCGTAGCGCGCTACGAAACTGCTGTTCTTTTCAAAAACACAGTCTTCAATAAATCTATCAATATTCTTTGTGACTGCAACGGCTCTGCTTTTGGCTTCAAAAACTCCTAATTTACCTTGATTTTATATGCCGTGCTTACATGCCTTAAAAAACAATGAACTTAAGTAAAATAGAGCAAAACCTTGGGGCAGCACCTGACTTTTAAAATCTGCAATTTTATTTGGCAGCTAATTTATTTAGCTGAGCTTTTAGTTTTGCAACCTCCTTTTCCATGGCTGCAATTTCTGCTACGGCCTTCTTCATCCCAGCCATTTCTTTCTCGGTTGCCTCCCATTGTTCTTTTGAAGATGTAGTCTTTGTTTCTTTGGAAATGGGGACCTTTTTATTCATATCTTTCTTCTTGATTTCTTTTGCTTTTTCTATTCTGGGTAGCTGCTTTTACATTTCTCTTGCTTGTCTTCTTGTGTATGGTTTTCTTTTCATTTCCTCTGCTTCCTCTGCTTTAGGCAGTTGTTCAATTACTTTTGTTGTAGGTACCTTCACAGCTACCTCTTCCCTGTGTAATTGCTCAGCTTCTTTAACTTGCTTCCTGGTGACTGGTCTCCGTGGTTTGAACATAAATTCTTTACCAGATTCTTCAAACCTTAACCTTTTTGAGGCCTTTGATTTTTTGGTGCTTTCGGGTGATGACTGAGTTAGGTCAATAGGCATTGACTCAACCTGCACTGATTTAGCTTGCTCAAAATCAATTGCCTCAAGCAAATCATTTAAACTGGCTTTTAATATTGGGCTTTCTTCCACAGCTATTGATTTGCCCTTTTCTTTATTTAACTGACTTCTGGTTCTGACTCTTGATACCTGTTCAACTCCACTTGACCCTGGTACATTTTTCTTATGCTTGGTTTTCTCCTTTGATGAATATTGCGGTGTCTCTTTGATAATTAATGGCTTAATTGATTCCTTCAATTGGGTTTTGGTTTTCTTCTTGCCTTTTATCTCCTTTCTTAGTTCAGCAAGAGTAGGTTCTTCAGTTGACCTTTCTCTTTCTCTGACAGGCAGTGGGGTGAGGCCCGTCTTACTCTGAAAACCAGCTATAAAAATAAAAGAGTCCCAATCTTGACCAATCTTCTGCAAGTTATCCAGCACTAACAGTTTTATTAAACCATGGTGAAACAATGATGTTTCACAGTCATCTTTCCTCAGTTGAATCTTGTCACACATCTTACTAAGACTTCGGAACAAGTAGAATGGGAGATCTATAAATGCCTTTCCTGTAAAGTGCAGCAACAGCTTGAAATGATAGGAATAAACCTTGTTGTATCTCCCTTCGCATGTTAAATATTTCTGAATACATGTTAAGAGGAGTGCATAGTGTTCTTTTACATAGTGTCTTGGTACGGCCTTTGTGAGATCTTCATTAACATAAGGTTCCTTCAAGAACTCGTTGCAGGGGTTCATATCAAATTTGAAATTTTTGAACCACTCCTGCCCTCCTCTCGGGATTTCAGTCACCCTAGCAATCACCTCTGAAGATACAGGGAATTCTAGCATAGCTACTTTAGAACTTAAACCAGTAAAATTTAAGGCAAATGCTTTCGTTACCTCAGCATGCCCCCTTGTAGCTTTTCACAAAAAGACCAGCAACCAGCATTCTGAAAGGCTTGTCTCACACCTTCATCTCTCAATGCGAGATCCAATCCCACAGGTTCAGTTCTCTGACACCTTCCAGACCGATGCCCCTTCTTCTCCATTTTGCTTTGAACTCCTTAGCGCAGAGAAACACTACCAGCTTCAATCTTCAAATGCAAACTCAAACTTTGAACGCCGGCTCGCTTGCAATCAGGTTCCTTATAGAGAATGAATTCGGGCTCCTCCGCAACTTAACAGTCTTATCATGCAAACAGACCAATTCATGCAACATCAACAAATATCATACCACTACCAGCATTACAGACCATTTGAATGATCTTACATGTGTGGTTATGAACCTATTGGGGAAATGATGGCTTATACTTGCTTGAAAGGACGCCATTCTGACAATCAAATGGACGGACATACTGACTCATCCCTCAGACATGACATTCTAAGAATCAGTGCTGTTTAAATCCCCGAATCCGCGATTTCGTAGCGCAGACAGTTATGAGTTGACAACATGCGCTACGAAATGGCTGGTAAATGTCATGCTGTGAAGAACTACAACATCATTGCGCTGCAAAATCAGCCAATGAAATTGTGCTGCAAAAATGCGAAAAGGACTAGTGACGTATATAAGACAAGACAAATCTAATATAATCATGATGGAGGATATCTAACGGTTTTTGAAAATGATTCATATGAATATCTTTATAAAACCCAATCCCTAAGTAGCAGACATAGGGCCATAACCATTAGACACCTAATTTTTGGACAACAAAAATTTTGATGGACAACATTATGTACATATCATTGCAGTTCTAGGTGATAACAGGTACAATGACTACTGGAGAGAAATGATTCACGAGTGTGGTACCTGTAGGACAGAAAGGGTACTCATGGAAAGAAAACATTAGCTCTTACAAATCTAACTTCATAGCATGATCAAGCAGCAATCAGGGCATCTTATGAGAGGTATTATGCAATTTTGACCGATATGGGTGATTGACTGAATGTGGGAACTACGCACTACGCGGTCCTAGTAGTCAATATGGAAGCTTGATGACTAGAACTGCACAATGTGCAGTTTAGTCTGGGCTAGGGCATGGGAGAGACTATGCATTACGCAGTCTCAGTGACCAAGCTAGGAGACTCGCTCCTGGAGCTATGCAGTGCATAGTTGGATCCATCCCAACTCAGGCTTTGCACAATTCCATAAGTCAAGGAAGAGGCCTTGAGCTCCCATATTTCACAGTGCATGTAGTGATATGTGAGATTCAGGTAAGGGGAGCCCATATCTACCCATGGGGAGCGTGAAAACAAGTAGATCTAATGGATGATATGAGGAAGAGTGAAAATCATACTAAATGTAGATTTATGCATGTGAAACAAGTGCATAAATTGATTAGACTAAAGGAAAGAAAAGCATGTGAAGGAGGTTTTCACAACGACGATCGTTGGTAAAAAAAATGGTAAAACTCATGTGACACTTCAAAAAGAGAATCTATAACTTGAAACAACACTTCTACAAGCTAAAACTAGTTAAAATTCCAGTAGTCATTCAAAGAAATAAGTGAAACAACACTCTCACAAGATAAATAGTGAAAAGCGATAGAAAAATGGTAAAAGATGATAAAAGAAAAACTCACTTGAAAAATCGACAAAAATGCTCTGAAGGCTCGTTGATCTCCTAGGGAATGTTCGGGCTTAATGATTGAATGTACAAATGAGCTCTAGAGCTGTCCATTACATTGAATTGAGAAAATTGGAATTTATGACGCACATGCCTGAGATCAAGGGCAAAAGCGACACTTGGGGGAAACTTCTAAGGATAGCAATGTATCACCCTCGGGAAACTAATAATAGATCCCTATTTCCTTGGGATGCTTCTTGCCTTTTTTTAATTTTTTCTAGAAAACTTCCATGAATTTCTTGGAGATATTACACAATTATGAGAAGGATTGGGCAACTCACTGGCTCATGCACTGTGCAAACTCTGAGGAAGAAGCTTCTATGTAATTTCTGGGCTGAGTGGCTCGGGGCTGCCTCTCATGCTCTGCACAATTTTCTAGTTGAAGGTTGGTTGTCAACTGGCCCTATGCAATTTTGGAGCTGAAGGCTCACTGTCAGCTTGGACTATGCAATTACTGAGAGTAAGGTTGGTTTCCCTCAAGGATTACATAGTTCACTAAGTCAATCCTAGAACTGGGTGAAGACCAAGTCAATAGATTGGTTTGTGGGTTAGATAGTAAACTAAGTAAGAAAACACAAGCCATAATGCAAAGGATGAAGCTCAATCAAAGCACAAGTACTTGGGTCAGTGTGAGATAAGTTGTTGTGATTTAGGAGGGAGCTCCAAAATGAAGCATAGGAAAAAATTTGGATGGTGGTTATAGCCACTACAACCTTGGTGACACACTAGTAGAAATCCATCCCTCTATATGGACCTTGTCTTGTGTAAAGCGAGTCTGACTCTTCCAAAAGTATTGTTCTATTCTTCGATTGTCATAACTCCTTCACTGGCTTGAGCTAAAGATGTAGTTACTACCATTCTCTTTATAGGTAGCACACATACCAAGCCAAGTCAACTGAGTTGTTTCAATTGGGGATGAGAGGCATATTGATGGACAAGTAATATAGGCTGTTAGAATTTAAGTTTAATCTTTGGTGTTGCTCCGCCACCAGCAGGCCCGAACAGTACCCCTACGGAGTCACTTCAGGAACACAAGCATTACTCTGCTGCCAACGAGCTTGGACAGTACCCTGACAGAGTTACTTGCTTCACCACTCTGCACAAGAAGCCTTTCTCTTATTTCACCTTTTTTTTTTTTCATTTTTCAAAGAACTATTCATAGGCACTTATTTATTTCATGAGGCGGAAGAGGGATCCTGAATTATTAAGAGCAGAATAGGTTGTCCTTTTAGAGAAGGACGTTCATATATACCTCTGACATACTTGTTAAGGTTTTCTACCTCTCCTTACTCTACTTGATATAGTTGACAAGGGTTAACCAAATATAGAAAAACTATAAGAGTAGGTGATATTAGTTAAGAGTGCAAGAATTGTGATTTCACCATGACTCACTTTGTAAGGAACACATTTTCCATCAGGGTATCATCGACTAGAATAAATGTAAGATCCTCATAAAGAGAGGGAATAGAGAGATAAAAAAATGTTTCTAGCTATACAATTCTTCTTGTATTTCACCCTACTTATCTCAAGAATCTGAACACAGTTTCACGTGGAAACTAATCCTATTGGTGCACAAGAAAACAAGAAAAGGAAAGAAGCAATATGAAGCAACACAAAGTAAGAAAATAAAAAACAAAACAAGAAAGAAAACACTACTCCTACTCCTATTCTAAGCAGAGCATAGGCCAACTCACTTGAAGTGATATTTCAAATGCAGTGACTGACGCATCGATTGACCCATGCAGCTGACAACATGATTGACAAGAAAGATGTTCGAGCAAACCAACAGAAAAGAAATATGAAACAATGAAAACCAAATCATTCTAAGATTGAATGCATCCATAGAAAATAAAAGGTTTAAAGCACATGAAAGGCACTTTGCATATGTATCATGGTGTTCTGTCACATTGTGTGTGGAAATCAAGCATGTACACACCTTTGAACTTGGAAAACGAGCAAACATGAAGAAACTAGAAATTTTTTTGTTTCGCAACAGTGCTTGCTACGTATGACTCCTCGAATTCATGAGTAATAGAATCATGTTTTTCTGGTGGAGGATGTGAAAACTGTGCATTGGATTTATTTTCCATATGAACAAGAGAGTGATGAGGAGCTTGGGGAGATTCAACAGATTTCTGATCGGAAGTGGAACTTACCTCAAGGCTACGAGAAACTGACATAATCATCCACTCGGGCTAAAGTGCCTTGACAGCTTGAGGAGTGTCCACTTCATCAAAAGATTGATCATCAAAGACTAGTGGCTCAGAAAGATCAATAACAGGTGAATTAGAATTATGATCAGATGAGTGAGCGAAAGGATCATGAAAGCCATGATCAAAAAATTTGAGATGAACAATGACATCCTCATGATTTGATGAATCATAAGGAGGGGGTTATGAAAAACAAGAATTTTCACCCTCTGAGTTTCTGGAAATGAAATATGAGAGATCGAGTTGATCCAAAAGATAGATTTGTCCTCTTTGCAATCAGATTACAGACTGACATCCCGCACATTTTATGAATAATCGGAAGTGGAAACATCCAAAGATGGATTTTCACAAGAAGGAATAGAAATGGAAGAATCACAGAAGATGTCAGGATAAAGCATACGAGGTGCGGATGGAAGGAAGTCATTTTTTGCCACAACTTCTAGTTCAGACTCCCACACATACTCATCAAGAATGATACCATAGGTTGGTTGTCCAACACCAAATCCATCCACAACTTGATCCCTATGAACATCACATGTGGAATCTAAAACAGATGAACACAACACACCAAAATCCATAGGTTCAAAGGAACCAAAGGACAGAGGCTAAGGAGATAAGACCACATGACAACCATCGACTTGCAGTCCAAATTTGCACAGAAATCTTGAGTGGGTCGGGGTAGGAGGAGATCATGATAGATCAACAAGTGGATTATCAATATCTCCTACCTTAACCTATGGAGCTAGAGTTGTTTGATGAGAAGGGGACGAAGGGTCATGTGGGACAACCTTGTCTGTCTCAAATTTAGAAGCTCTAATACCGAGGTATGTTGGGAGAGGTTCGAAAGATTATAACTCATGTGGATTCTCAGAGATGTGAACAAGATACTGAAATATTTCCTCTAAAAATTTCCAGTGAACTTCATCTTTAGGAAATTCATAATAGTAATGAAGAAAACGATTGTGAAAATTCTCAAGGGATTAGTTAGGTGATTTTTTCAATTTAAAATTCTTTTCATTAAGTGCTTTACAGTCATAAAGAATGAAAGAACGACATAATTATCAAAACATGTGATCAAAAGAGTATATAGCGGCTATGGGCAATGTGTGACACCATTTCTTGATGCACCCTTCAAACGTGAAAGTGAACAACCCATAGGCAATGCCATCTGAGGGGACATCATTCCTGTCACAGAAGCCAAAAAAGGAAATTGCGTGAATTAACAGGGGTGTTCTTTTTTTGCCATCAAATTTTCATCTTGACAAGTCATCTATAACATTCGTCGACACATCAAAATCAGCAGCGTGAGAAAAACATGTCAGGATTGTGATTGTGATATAAGTCATGAATGATGTGTAGAAATTCAAAACAGACTTCAAGGGATCATCTTGTCATCTGGCCCTCCTACCTCCAGAAATGTTGACAGTGCTGGACCCGTCAACATTCAAGGGGATCTCCCCGGTAAGAAGTCCCAACTAGACCTCAGACTATTTGGAGTAGGAGTCCCAATAGTGGGTGGTAATGTGGTGCCTTGTACGCAGATTGAAAGGAACACAGGAGAAAAATGACATCATATGCTAAGATGCATAATAGTCCGCAAGTTAAAGTGATGGGTTAATCCAGAAACATGCATTCAACAAGATTCATACAATTGCATAAAGAGTATTTCATAAGAGAATGTGTAAGTTAAACAACACACATTGCTAAAGCAACCAAAATAGTCCAACTACAATAACAACATATGCATGAAAGGATGTTGGCTATGTTATTATTATTATGAGTGAAAGTTCCATCCATATATACACCATTGATAGCCACTAGCCTCAATAGTGGAACATTACAGTCAAGAACACCTTCTCCTCCAAAGAATTATACTCACTCTACACTATGGAGAAGCCAAGGCTCATCACTATACTCCCAAGCCTTTTCTAAGCCTGAGTCTAGCTAAAAGCTTAGCTCCCAAAATCATGTTCTATGAGTTATGAGGTTCTATTTATAAGAAAGGTGGGGTGACCCTTGAAATTCCCCTTTGTGACTCTTTGACTACCACCATGACTCTTCAACTTCCTTACAAGTAACTCTTTGCATAACATGATGACATTTCACATTCCACTAATGACACTTGGAATTTCACTTACAACATATTTACAAACAATATTACATTTTCCACATGTACCCATGTAAGACAAAATAGGCTATAAACAACTTAACGAGACAAAACACTATGATTCCAAATTTTGGGGAAATACCAACTTGAAAACCTCCACCCGATGCTTCTCGATCATATATTGATGCCAATCTTGGTACTACATGATGATGTCCCCAATCTGCTTGATGGTGGATTTTTGATAAAAGACTCTTGCCTCCATAGCATATGGGTATATGGTCTTCGAATTTGTGTCCAATTCATTCTAAAGCATGCAGAGCATGGTGTTAATCATGATGGGAGCATGAATGTGCTTTTGCATGTTATGTGCACTCAACTCCAAGTCTTCCCTGGTGACCTCTTGTCTTAGCTGCTCTATGTTCTCATCGATCTCTAGCCAGACTTGGTTCTTGTGTTTAGCATTGGTGAGGGAACCTGTATTTGTTCACTATTTTCCTCAACTGCTGGCTATTATGGCTCATTAACTTGTATTGCCATTGTTTGCCCTATCACTGTGCCTTTCCTTTGTTCTTCTTCCCTCTTCTACTTCTCTTCCTGTTATTTCCTCCTCATCTCCCATTCTTCCTTCCGTTGTTGTTATTCTTGTTGCGATCTTAGTTCTATTACCTGCAAGCTCTGTTTTTCTCTCTTCCTATTCTCTATTGTTTGTGTCCTCTACTTCCTTTTTCTTCTACTACCAAAGCTTCCTACATGAAGATTGAATCCTCTTTTAGTCTGCATCTTTGTTCTCCCTGCATTATGTCAATAACTTCCTCTTTCCTTGATCTTGTACTTGATTGCTACCTTTTTCTATTGCTGCTAGAATTGTTGTCATGTTAGTGTTTACTCAATTTCTATAAGTAGTTGAGTGCCCACATATATTTGCAAGTTAAATGGCACTTCCTCAACTACTCCCTAGTACTGCTTTTAGAGGTCTTTCTTGAAGCAACTTTCTTTGGTGCCATGGTACAATGAATGTTGGAGAGAAGTGCTTCACGAGTGTGGTACCTGTAAGATAGAAAGGGCACTCATGGAAAGCAAACATTAGCTCTCACAAATCTAACTTTAGAACATGACAGTATAACTCTAACATAAAGGTAAGAGTAAGGTTGATTGATCTAATGGTTCTAACCTGATAAGACAAGAAGAAATCAGGGCATCTTATGAGAGGGTTGCACAATTTTGACTTGTAGGGGTGACTAACTGATTGTGGGAACTGCGCATTGCACAATCCCAGTAATTAGTGTGGAAGCTTGATGACTGTAATTGCACAATGCATAGTTCAGTCTGGGCTAGGGCCTGGGAGAGAATGCACATTGTGTAGTCTCACTAGCCAAGCTGGGAGACTGGCACCTAGAACTGCACAGTGTGGAGCTGGAGCCAACATAGGATGGGCTTTGTGCAATTCCAGAAGCCAAGGCAGAGGCATTTAACTCCCATATCGCACAGGGCATGCAATGAGATGTGAGATCTGAGCAAGGGGAACGCATATCTGCCCATGGGGAGTGTGAAAACAAGAATATCTGAGAGATAATATGAGGATGAGTGCATACCTAACTAAGTGTAGATGTATGCATGTGAAACAAGTGCAGAAATTGATTAGACTTAATGAAAATGAACCATGTGAAGGAGGTCGCCGCAATGAAAAAATCATGCGGCACTTGGGAAATGTAATTTATAACTTGAAACAACACTTCTACAAGCTAAAAAAAGTTAAAATGCCTGCAGTCATTCAAGGAAACAAGTGAAACAACACTCTCATAAGTTAAAAATTGAAAAGTGACTAAAAAAGTGGCAAAAGATGATAAAAGAAAAACTCACCCAAAAAAGCAACAACAATGCTCCAAAGGCTCCTTGATCTCCTTGGGAATGTTAGGGCTTGATGATCGAATGTGAAAAGGAGCTCTAGAGGTGTTTGTTACATAGAATTGAGAAAATTGGAACTTATGACGTACATGCCTGAGATCAAGGACAAAAGCGACACTTAGAGGAAACTTATAAGGATAGCAATGTGTCACCCTTGGGAAATTAATAATACATCCCTACTTCCTAGGGATGATTCTTGCTTTTTTTTTTTTTTTTTGGGAAAATTTCCACGCATTGACTAGAGAGATTGTGCAGTTTTGGGAAGGACTGGGCAACTCACTAGCTCATGCACTGAGAAACTTCTGAGGAAGAAGCTTCTGCACAATTTCTGGGTTGAGTGGCTCTAGGCTGCCTCTCATGACTACGCAGTTTCCTAGCTAAAGGTTGGATGTCAACTGGATCTACACAATTTTGGAGTTGAAGGCTCACTGTCAGCTTGGACTACACAATTCTTGAGAGAAAGGTTGTTTTCCCTCAAGGATTGCGTATTTCACTAAGGCAAGCCAGGAACCGAGTGAAGACCAAGTCAAGAGATCAAATTTTGGGTTAGACAGTAAACCAAGTAAGAAAGCAAAAGCCATAATGCAAAGGATGAAGCTCAATCAAAGCACAAGTACCTAGGTCAGTGCGAGATGAGTTGCTATGATTTAGGAGGGAGGCTCCAAAATGAAGCATAGGCAAAATTTTGAAGGGTGGTTGTAGCTGCTACAATAGGTTTATATTTTCAACTTAGTGCTTCCATCCATGAAAAACTCTCTTTAATAGGATCATGAGGGTTATTCATAGATTCGTTGACTATGATTAGAGTTTTATGAATTTTGTCTTAGAGGATCTAAATTCCCTGAAAATCTCGACAACATACCTAAAGAAACTTTCTCTAATGCCAATATGATCTGCAAACTACTATGGATATTCCACTTGATAGTTTGCCACAATAGATATGATAAAATTATGTTTAAAAATCTGAAATCTACACTATGAGGGTTTATTTCTCTTTAGATTTCTGGATCTATTAATTATTGTTTATTGCATATGCAATCAAATTAAAATTATGAATAAAATAGATATCAATAATATAAAACTCACAAATCACTATCGACGCAAAATATATCCTGGGAAACTTTTTCAAGAAAAACTTAGCTAGAAGGTGAGGCTACTTTGCGCTCTTTCTCTGAATAGAAAATGGTTGCAAGTACAATGAAGTAAGGCCTCTGCCCCATGGGCTACTATAGTGCACACATATTTTCTTTTTGATCTCTCCCTATCCCTCCTGCCTACTCTTCTTATCTATGGAACAAAATTCACTAAAAAATAATGGAACCCCTTTTCCTCCTAGTAGCTTGGTTATAACACCCTAATAACCTATTAATGGTTAGGTATGAATCCAACTCATAACTAGAGTTCGAATATGGAATATTCTAGAATCTTCTTCATAAATATCACATGGTTATACCCTTTACCATGAATAATGGGGGTTGACATGGCATTGTATCAAATTATGGTGGTCAAAATAGGAAGGCCAACTTTCGAGTGGCATAACTTTTTGCATAAAGACATTGATTAAGGAAATTATTGCACCATTGGAAAGGCCTTTGTGTGTAAAATAGGAAAAAAGAGGTGTTTTTTTAACGTAGTAAAGTTTTACCCCCCAAAAATTTCCATTTGTTTCCTCAAAATTCTCCAAGAAGGTTTCAGACACTAATTTGCCAAACTAAGTCCCACTGGTAAAAATGGTCCTATTAGTCAATTCCTCCACTTTTTCCACTTTCAAAGCAATAACATGGATGAAAATCAATACAATGATCCAATCCAAATCATAGAGAAGTTTCACTAGCCTAGGTTATGTAGGTTAATGAGGGATGAGAGATTGTAGGCTTGAATGACGTTGGAGTTCAATATATATGCTAGAATACAATTGTACCCTTTGTGAGACTTAAATTGAGTCATTAGTGAACCTTTACCCTAGTAGAGTCATACCAACGGCTATGTTGTGACCCATTATTGATAGTATAAAACAATAAGGTCTATGGAAGGGTAGAATGTCTAAGGTCAACCATTAGTTGGTGATTTATAAAAGATAAGTGTTTTGTTATGATTGTAAATGTGTTTATTGTTGTGTTTACTCTATTATATATATGTTTTTCATGTATTTATTTGTTATATATAATTATATTTCTATTTTAGTCATTCTACAATTCATGGTAGTATGTGTTAGGCATGTATAATAGTGCTAAATTATGATTTTGAGGGTACCTCATTGGAAGTATTATGCCTAGTAGTGTGTCAAAGATGAGCTACAGAGTGTTTCTTGGAAATTTGATTGATGGTGGAGCCTTAAATGGTGTATTTATTCATGGTATTAGAGGCCATATTAACTAAGCTTTAAGAATTTTTATTTTATGGTGTTAGATATGTTGCTGGTGGTAGTGTAGCTTGGCTTGGGTGGTTGGGATTATTGTAAAGTAATATCTGAATAGGTATAATAGTTAGGATGTATGTATAGAAAATAGATGTGTTGTACATTGAAAAAATATAGAGACAGATTAGATCATTCCTACAAAATAGTTGATAAAATTCCCCATGAATAGATTTGGGGAAAATTCCAATAAAACTGAGATCTAGGAGGATAATACACAAATTATTTTCCTAATTTAAGTTCACTTTAGGCCTATAATGGAAAATTTTGGAGGTTGTACGTGCATCAAGGGAAAATTGGGTAAAAGCCCCAAATTTATAGGGAAAAATTAGCAAAAAAGTGGAGCTTAATGACATCGAATTGGGTGTCTATAGGTTGGATGAAGGGAAATAAAGGCTTAATTTGGCTTATGAAAGTTTGAAATGAATTTTAATGGTGGTATGAGCAAAAAAAAAAGTATGGCATATTCTATTTTTTTATTATTGATTTTTTGAAAATTTTGGTATAGGACATGTGGATGTCACCTGACATAGGTGACATGAACCACCAAAGTGGTGGGAGTCAAGTGCTAGGATGAAGTGACAAGTCATAGTGGTGGAATTATGGGGTATGGTTTCTTATGATGGGGCTACGAAGTTGATGTGGTATCATTAGAGAAATTGGCATATTTTTCGACACTTTACCAATAACAATTTGATGATCGCATGACCAAATTCTAATGAATCAAATTTTCCCATTTCCTTGGGAATATTTTTCAAACCTAAGAAGCATAAATTTTGTTGTCATGCATTTGATGCAAATGATTTCCACATGGCATATGTGGTTAGACTTATCCATTGAACTTTTGTTGTAACCATTTGTTATTGTTGCAAAAAATGGTCATATGTTCAACAAACAAAGAATTCCATGTGAAATATGTGGTGAGACTTACAACATTGAAATTTTGTTGTATCAAGTCATCATAGTTGTGACATAGTGTCATATATTCAATGAGTAAATATTTTCATATGGAAACACGTGGGAGACTTATCCTCTAAACTCTCATCAATTGTTTGTATCATAATTGTGATGGGAGGTTGTATGATCTTTGTTGTTGCCTTCTACATGGATTTTATATAGTGTTTCAATATGTTGGGACTTCATCACACGTCTACACATCGGTGGTGCAATTTAGACACAAAAAATGACATTCAATTCATTTTTCCATGCATTGTCATATACTATTAATAAAAATGGAGATATTTTGTGAGAAAATTTAATCGAAGGTAAGTGTTAGAGTGACGAAATAATGGGGGAGTTTTTTTTGTGTGCCTATCCATAAAAATTCCAACAAGTGGATGAAAATTAAAAAAATTGAAATACATGGCTATGATGCATTGGACATAGTGTAATGACCCCATCCAAATTCCTAGGTTCCCTTAAGGAAAATGAGAGGGGTCCATTTTTTTCACACTTCATTTCAACACCCAAACTTAGATACACCATTGGACTCATATTTTCAAGAGATTTCAAGTGATATAAACTTTGGTCACTTCTACTTTCTAGGGAAAAAATTGTGTCTTCCTGAAACTCTCTAAACCTTTTATAGCCATGCCTACAATATGAATGCCTAAAATAATTACATGTCATAAGGATTCCATCAATGCATGCCCATAGGCACAAAAACGTACACGCAAAGCACAATAGAAATGAACATCCATCCCTTAAGAAAATTCCCACTAGGATTACCATGCCCACAACATTCACACCTAGCATACTAAATTCTTGAGATAGGATTATCGATGCTAAAAATAGATATTCACAATAAAATTCATAGATAGTAATATTTATAAGACTCAAAATAATAGAATGAGGAATCTCACAACACAACATTTCCAAAATAACATGAAGTAAATCAAAGAATATCATTGGGAAAGATTAAAGTAAAATATATGTGCATTTTGCATGTTGTAGAAGTGTAGGGTACATTTTGGTTGATGAGTAGATGCGGAGATGTGGATCATTCCACAATATGACTGAACTCCACATTAGATTTACCTCTACATTTGAGAAAATGACAAAGTATGGAAGTGTGGAGGTGGTGTGATGTAGACATGTGGACTCATGGACTATAGACTTGTAGAAAAAAACAAATATGCTCTCCATTCCACATTGCGACTGACGTGGTTGTCTCAAAATTTGTGTAAGGTTAGATGACAATTTTTGGTTAAATGTTTTCTTAATATTGTTAATAATCTAGGGGGAGTGTTATTGAAATTTTATCCATTTCAAAATTTTAAACTATGTAATAGAATGAAGGTGATGTGTGCTCTAAGTAAGTGGAGGAAGCTCCTTTTTTAGAATAGTATATTGGCAACATCTTACAAGGTACATTCCATTGAGAAAAGAGGATAACATGAAGGAAAACCCATTGCCTAAGGGTTTAGAAAGTGTCAAATTCTTATTGTATAATTTTCCTACTTTATAATAGTTCTTATTTTAAAGAAATCTCTTTTAAAAGGAATAGATGACATACTTACAACACTATACACACTCGCGCATGTTTATTCTACTCACAAGTCAATTCAATATGTTAATTTGTCATATCTATATTTACCTACAAAATCCTATGTAGTTTCCCTAGTATGTGGAGTTCATCAAATATTTGGAAATGACATTGATTAGAAAACAATTTAGGGCATGTTGATGGCCAAAATTGACCATGTTCAAGATTAAGGAAATCACTTGGCTAGGGCCCCAATAAGACCCTTTTTCATTTGGTGTGGTGATTTCAATCGATTATGGGCCCGGTTTCCTCAAACTAAATCTAACCCAAACTAAATTCCTAATGTAATCTAAACTAATCTAAATGCATAAACTATCTCTAATTTTAACTTTTACCTACTAGTGTATAATTATTCTTGCTACTACCAACAGGTAAAGGAAACAATCTCCCTTTTGTAGCTACTTGAAAGAGGATACCTTTTGGTATGCTCAAATGTGGGTTCAACCAAGCTGCTAGGAAATTTGCTCCCATGTAAGGAGAATTTTGTTTAACATGAGTTAAAACTAATCCTAAATGCAGTCCCAACTAATACTGTAGAAAAACAAATAAGATTATCCTAACTCGACAACTAAAAAATAGTTACTACATGCTAGGTGTAATGGTTTTAAAACTAATGGGGATTTAACATGAAATTTATGATTAATATCGGTTATATAAGTAGTTTTGTTAATTGATATTATTTAGTGCATTGCATCCTATGTTTAGAGAATTGATATAGATCAAAAAATGATCAAGAATAAGTCTCTATAGCATGGAAATAATTCCTATGCTTAACTGAATGTTAAACCAATGTATATTAATAAATCTCTGAGAAAATAATTACCAAACATTTATTTACATAAACCATCAAATCCAGAGATAAATCAGATATTTATGGAATTATAAGAAAATGAACCTAGTCATATTAACATAAATATGCATAAAAAATATTAGTGCCACAATATGCAAATATTGGAATCATTTATTAACATAAACCATCAAATCCAGAGATAAATCAGGTATTTGTGGAATTATAAGAAAATGAACCTAGTCATATTAACATAAATATGCATAAAAAATATTAGTGCCACAATATGCAAATATTGGAATACATTTGTCGATACCGAACACATACAGTAATATCCATACAAATAATAATATTTAAAATTAAATATAGTCATAAACCTCTGAATTATTTGATTTGTCTTTTACATTTACAAGGAACTCTCCAATATTATTTTCATAACACTAAGCTCTATCAAAAGAGAACAAATTTAAAATAGTGTAAAATCTTCCTTAGCAACAGAAGTTGAATCTCAGAAAGAAAATCCCTCAATTAAATTACATGTGCACCAAAATTAATACAAATTAGTTCTTAATGGAGTCCTGAAAACTTTTAGGATCCATAAAATATTAACTCCAATATACTCTTTTTTGTTACCATCCATGAAATATTAACTCCAATATACTTTTTTGTTACAGATGTAAAAAACATTCTAATTTTAAAACAAAAAGGTAATATTGCAGTGTGTGCTATATAAAATTCAGTGTTAGTTGAAAGGAGTCGCGCCCTGAACACTTTTGGATGATGCCTGCGGCGGTTGAGGTGCTGAGAGCTCCATGTGTGAGCTGAATAGTTAATGGGCAGTGTGACGTGATAAGTTTTTTTTTAATAATTCACACATAGGGTTATGGATTACGTATTATTAACAAATGTTTTGATTACCTTCTGTGCGCTCCATCCTCATTAACTTTATGCGCTCTTTTCTAATCCCTTCCTTAAGGATAAACCCATGACCTTTGCACATAGTTTTAAACTTATATGATTGTGCTTGTTTCACGTTTTATTATGTGTTGATTCTAATGTGCTTATCGTAATGAGATGTGTTATTATACTATATGGTATATGCTTGGTAGGTTGTGTTTAATGTTTTTTTGCAGTATGCATTGTAACATATGATTTGCGAGTCTAATGTTAAAGCCATTACTTGCCCCATATCGAAAGACATATTTGATAATGTATTATATTTGATTCTTTAATATATTTCATAACATATATATTTAATCTCACACAAGGTTTTGTGTAATAAGTCACTATTTTTGTTTTCTTAATATATATATATATATAAACTTTACTAATGATTAAGTTTTTAATATTTTATAACATATATATATATCATGAAGTGGGTTTTGAAGATACACCAATTTATTAAGGCACTGAAAACAATTCAAATTAGAAATAATCATAACTTTCAAATTAAGAATTAGAATTAAGCAATAGTATAAGTCATTGGAAAGTTGTCAAAGATACGGAAATAATGACACAATAAAAAATAAAAACCAATAAAAGATAAAATCACCTAGACTAAGCAAGCTAAAACAATCCAAAAGTAATATTAACAAAATTTATATGAAAGCCTTTTTAATTTTCAAGAAAGTTAAGGGGAGTTGTTGGGACCTCAACAATTGGTGACACATTGGGACGAAGCAATTATCTCTGGCATATAAATGATGGGGTTAAATTTATCAAAATTCAAATGATAAATCCCACAATATTCTCCTAAACATTGTGCTAAAATCTATGGGTCCCACATAAGATGAATGAAATATGATAAATTCATAAAGATAAAAGTGCTTAATATCTATCTTCTCTTAAAGTAATGAATCTGATTTAAGGGGATATTTTTTTATAACTTCCTCATAATATCAGATAGAAAAAGTAGGGCTAGGGAGTTTTATGGTAAGTACACATCTATTAAATGTAAATTTACGTCTTTTTCCTAACATTGCTTTGCTACCCACGAGTGTCCATATCCTTGAAAAATATGTCTTAGCACCATACAAGCATGACCTCACTGTCAATGAGCATCCATAGCCCTGAAAATTTTTCCTATACTTTCCACACACAGGTGCTTTCAATTCTCTTGTGCTTCCGCCCTTTTAATTTGCTTAGTTGGAGAAATGCATTTGGAAATTGGGTGAAGAGAACATGGTGGTATAAGGGGTCTTTTGTTTAAGGAAAATAGATTTTATACTTGATAATTTTAACCCCACAAGCCTTCCCTGCATCTACCAATGTAGAAAAATTATTTAAATGTGGTTGGAAAAGGGAGTGATTCAAGCAAAAATCTAGAGTTGATTCTTTCATTTTAAATGATGGACCACTACTTGAAACTCATCTTAGTGTTCCATCAAAGTTATTTGACCATTTTAGGGAGAAGAAACTTCATAAGAATGATCTTTGGATAAATGAAAATCCATTTTAATAAGAGATTATAGATCTCTAGGGTTACCAATTGATGTTGCATGAAAAAGATCCCATGTAGACTATATAAGCATTACGAAATCCAAATTAAAAACAAGAGCAAAAGAAAAAACAAAATAACTATATAAACCAAAAAGAAAAGCAAGCAATCTTGAAATAAAAGAAAAGTACAGAAAATCTCAAAGCCGAGAATGAAATAAAGCATCAACTAGACAAGATGAGTGTAGAAGACTTAACATAAAGGAATGTTGCATTACTAAGGAATTATCTTGATTAATATGTCCTTTGGTGAAGTTCATGATCTGTATGTATTGTATGTTGGTATGTATTGTATGTTTGTTATCGATTAGGCTTTCATTCTAAAGTAATTTCCTAAATTAAAGTACAATTATCTTTTTGAAAAGTACAAGTATCAAAAAGTACAAGTATATTAGAGTTTTAAAGAAGTAACTTCTTCTCATGTAGGATTTCGAAAAGTATAAAATAGGCATGAAGAGGTTGCACTCTCAACAAAAAAATTACATATGCTTATGATTATGTAATTTATTAAATCTAAACTAAGTGCATGATCGACCGAATGAAGAGTGCCTCCAGAAAATGAAAATAAATGGTTTTACAAAGATGATAATCATAAATAAGCATCTAATAAAATATTGATAAATATGTGTTGGAAACCTGAAATGAATTCTGAAGAAGTAAAACAACTATAATCATAAGATTGAAATGTGAATTACCTTACTTTACAACCATTTCAAAGCTATTAATAACTTACCTCCTTTTTAAAAACCATGTAAAAAATGTGAATTTTCAATATGATTTGAGTAAGAGAGAAACCATATTATGCCGAGAATCATCATCCTAAATTAGATGAAAAGAAACTTCATAATTTTCCTAATTTTTAAAGTTTCGCTTTTACTAAATTTCAAACTAGTTATGATAACAAAATTTAACATCATGATTAATAGTTATGTTAAAAAATTTAACATCAAGATTAATAGGACCATTATTGAATGGGTTGATACTACTGATCATGATTATCAAAGCATAGAGAGTTGGATTATGATTTTAATATAAACCATTGAAGCATAAACTCGGAATAAGGGTAAATATCGAATTAAAGAAGTAGAAACTATTTCTAAATTAAACTTTGAAGAAGAAATAATATCAATGTCTCATGAAAATGCCATAGTAGTAATAAACATTGATTCTAATTTGGTTTGAAAATTATCACCACTTCCACATTGGCAAGTCATATCAACAAGATGATATGTGATGAATTAAATTTTACTTAAAATTGAAATGACATGTAGCAATGTTTAAGAGGGTGTTGGGCCGCTCATATGTCATTATTATTATCACTTTTAACATCTATTTCATCCATTTCTACCTTTCTTTATCACATCATTTATTATGATTTATCATATAATCCCATTTTATAATTATTTATGCTCTTATGGATAAATATTATTTCCTCTCCTTTATTTTTAGTAAATTGATGATTATTATGCATGATTTTACCAATGATGGTTTATTAATAAATTTGTTGTAACATCACTCACTATTTTAGCCTCCAAGATATTTTCCAGATTGCAGATTTGGTCTCTAGCTCATCATTAAATATTCCAACTCAAAAATTCACTGGAATAAGAAGTGGCAGTTTTTCATTGGACACTTCGGGCAAATGGAGAAGAATCTAAAAAATCTAAAACATGGGTTTTGTTCAGAACGGACCGAGTTAGTTTTATAATGAGTATTTTTCCCAAATTAGGTCCATAGTAAGAGAAACATAAGGTTCTCTAAAGACAATTTTCTCAGATTCGCTATTGCGGCCGTTTTCCAAATTATCTTAGTTGCAATACCAAATTCAACCTATTCTTGTTGAATGTTGATGGATAAATATTTCAGATATGATCTTGCTGATCAATTTGTGTGAAGAATCCAATTTTGTAATGGGAATCATATTGTAATCATTTTGGTTGTAACTTCTCTTTTATCTCTGTGTATTTAAATGAAAACAGAGATCAAAGAGGGGGGTTATTAGAGATATGAAAGGATAGGATAAGAGGAGAGGGGATAATGGAGAGATTTAGCTTTTTGCTTGGGACCTCAATTGTAATTTCAATATATAGAATGTTATTATGAAGGACAACTGTATTGTAATGAGGATTGAATTCAATGGTTAATACATAAACTACGTTGTTGGTCATTTGTATTATCTAATGTAGCTCAGTAGTATTCATTGGTGGCTAGGGCCCAACCTCTGGAGGATCAAATTTCTATCCTCTGTGTTATATTGTTCTAATTCACGCGAGTCTGATTGGTTTGATGTTTTTCCATTTTCTGCTAAGTTTACCCTGTTTGATATCTTCTAATTTCCTGTGAGTTTACATTGCAGTTAGTTTACTTTCCTTTATTCTGATCTCATGTACTTAACAGCTTTTCCATTTGATTTCATTTGTGCTCACTGCAGGTTGAATTAATTATCTGTTAAGACATTGATTTTTGGTTGATGGCGATAAGAGCGTGGTTAGTATAGAATCAGGTGAAAGAGATTGGTTAATGCTACTATGCTCTCAGTTGATGCTATTTTCAATTGAATATCTTGCTTCATATTTGATTATGATTTCAGTTGAAGATTAAGTCTTGATGCTTAGATGTAATATTTCCATTAATAGTTGCAGCTTGAGTTTTAAAAATGCATCTGTTTACTCCTATATCAACTTTTTTAGTTCAAATTAAAAAACACTACTCTCTACATTTATAGCTTGCACATATTATGTACACTCTTGAAACAAAAAGACTTACCTAGGTTGATAATTAATGTGAGGCAATTAGGAGTTTTAAAAGATACCTATTAGCACCCAACATTTTGGCGTCGTTGTCGGGGAGAGTGTTGCCATTTCACAGATAGTGATGTATATTTGATATTTACTGTTGGGAAAGAATTGGGTATTAAAAATGGAAGGTAAGAACCTACGTAACGAGCAAGTAAAGTTCTTGCTCCTCCACCCGCTTTTCAATACAATTGCATAGAAGTTGAAGTAGGTGTTTGATGTTTGTCTGCTGTGAAAGAATTGGGTATTAAAAATGGAAGATAAGAACCTGTGTAATGAGCAAGTAAAGTTCTTGCTCCTTCGCCCACTTTTCAGCAAAATTACGTAGGAATTGAAGTAGGATTTTAGAGGTATATTTTTTCTAAAAAATCACATAAATCCACTCAAGTGGTGATGTAAGCACCACCCATTTAACTAACCAATTGAAAGAAACATTTGAAGGAGGAACCTCAAAGAAAAACATGAAAAACATCTTCTATTGCGGTAAGAAATGACTCACATTGCAACTTTTGAATTTCCTATCAAAGATCTAGGAGGAGTGACACAAATGCACATAATTCCCCCATATTCTCTACCAAATTTTCATGGTTTGACAAATGAATATCCAGATACTTTCTAATTTTGAGTTTGAAATACTTTGTAGAGGATATGATTATGATACTAATGATCCAAGGTTGAAAGTGTTTCCTCTTACTCTAAAACGAGCAGCTCTTTGATGGTTCATGACCCTAGGTGGGAACTGCATCCAAACATGGGAGGACATGAAGAACATATTCTTGAAGAAGTACCAAGACTACCGCAAATCCAATGAAGATATTTTCGATATGATACAAGGGGAAGATGAAAGCTTGGAGGACTATGTGGAGTGATTTTGATACAACCTTCAAAAATCAAAACATAAGTATTTGGAAAAAGAGATCTTAAAAACACTCCTACTCAAAGGAAACAAAGATGAATTTTTAGAACTCTTAAATTTGATAGGAAAAGGTGATGTTTTTCAGTTATCATATGATGATGTTTGTGAATTGTGCATAAGGTTTTCAAGAGGAATCTCCAAGGTTGGTAAGAATTCTAGAGAATTTTCTTCTTTCTTTTCCAAATTTACTACAAGAACAAGAGACATAAGAGCTGAAATCAATGATTTATTTGAACATTTTAAAATTGATTTTATTAGCTCTCTAAATTCACAATTCGATGTTTTCCAAGTTCAGAAAAATAAAAAATTTGATGAAGTGTTTTGCCCTCATTATTGAAAGGAGCACCCATAGATAGTCACTCTTCCTTATCTAGGATGAAAGTAGCATATCAAAGAGATGGGGAAGCTGCAACAAGGTCAAAACCATGGGAAGCATGGCCTACATGTATGGTTCAAAACACTTCCTCTCCATTCTCTTACTTGCATAATCCATTATGGAATACTCATGTTTTAGGGCAGCCATGTCAATCTCAATATAACCACCACCAATCTTGTCTACAAGTTTGGCATGGTTCATCTTATGATTGCATGACTACTCTCCCTCATCTTGTAGCACAAACAAATGCTCCATATTCTTCACCAGCTCTTCCACAACATCTTTCTTGCCTATCAAAATCATCAACTCAACCCAATCAACTAAATCATCAAAACGCTCCATTCCTTGCACAATTTCCTGCTCAACTCATTCCACACCCTCACCATAATAAACTAGTACAACATGCTTACAGTGTTGAACTACAAAATTTACTCACCTTTTCCACCCATTCTATCTCACATGCACCATTGGAGAAAACTTATACTGAGATTCAGAATGTTTCAAATCCAAAAATTGTAGAGGTTATGGAAAAAAATGAGGTTTCTTCTAGTTTGCATCAACAAGCCGTTTTAAAAGCTCAATAACTTCATGATATGAGAGCTACGGGAAATCAAGAAAGTAAAAGATATATTGAATATTGGTTTCACTCCATCATTTGTTTGCAGCATCACTCCATACTTCAACAATTTTCTACACCATCATTTCAAGGGAAGTTGACTTCTCATACCTTATTTATTAACATGTATTTTTCAAATTTGGGTATGTACATACTTGAAGCCTTATTTCAAAAATGGTTCCATTGGAAGTACTCTTATGCGTAATCATATTCATTTTTCAAATCATAGTAAGTTAGTGTAAAAAATAAAATAAATAAGAACATAAATAAATACATTTTGTTTTTATGTAAAAATAGTTGTTTTTGTTGCAACACGCTATGGAAATCAATATCGGTGAAATTTTTTTTAATTTATTTGTGTGTAAATGAATTATAATGAAAATAAAAGTTCTACAAACACTCATATTCATTTTTTTCACCGATTTGGAAAAAATGCTTGAATATCTTTTTTTTTGGCTTCAGGGCTTGATAAAATTTCTGAGAAGACAGCTAGGATAGTCAAGCTTTCGAGGCCTAAATGACTATATTTTTAAAACCTATTTCTATCATAATTATCCCTTGATGTATACTTTCCAACCAAATTTGAATCTCTCAATTTGGATTTGAAACGAAAAAGTTATAACCAAAACATTGACACGGTGTCTAGTAGGTAGCTTAGGAACAGAGTTGGGACAGTTAGTATTTGGAGGCCTTACCGACTATATTTTGAAAATATGTTTCTATGGTATATATCTATGAATCTAGTTTATAAGGCAATTTGAATCTCTCATTTCCGATATCGTATGAGAAAGTTATGACCAAAATACTGACTGTCTATCATAAATCAGCACTCTTAAAACTCTGTTTTTCTAGCTGTTCACTTATGGATTTGACCCATTAATTCTTTTTTTTTCAAAAAATATTTCTATTGGAGATAAATAAATGAATCTACTTTCATTTCCAATTTAAATCATTCAAATCCATCATCAAACGAAAAATATATGCTTAAAATATCCATTGTTGTTCTATTTGGGGAAATAAAAAATGACTATGTTATGCAGGTTGTTCTAAGTAAAATTGACATATCATATCATTGAATTTTTAAAACCTGTTTCTATTGGTCATATATCTTTGAATTATATCTCATTTGGCTTTTGAATTATTCAAATCAGACCAAAAACAAAGGAGTTGTGATTACAAAAGTACTGGTTAGTATGGTCGACCACTGCTCTCTTGCAGGTGACAAATAAATGTAACTTTGTTATTTTTCCGTGGATTTGTTTTACAGAGTAACTAATTGTTAGTTTTTTGCATAATTATTGCATTAGGAGAGCTCGATCACCTCTCTTTCTCCATTATTTAATGTTTTATTGTAGGTAGACACTCAGTTTTTGTAGGTCTTAGGAGAATAAAGAGGGTCAATTTATGAACAAGTGATTCTTGAAAATTGTTTTAATGAAACAAGGGCATTTCATCCATTTCATTACCTAATGGATTCATAATAGAAGAAATGAAGAATTGATTTCCATTTGAAGATTCATGGCATTGCTGCCAAAACATTTTTCCAAGAGATCATTTTTTTCCATTGACAGATTGATATTCTCTTAGGAAAAACATCATAGTTGTTAACTTAAAATTATATTATATAATATACTATATATATAATATATATATATATAATATATATTATAATATAGTTTTTTAAATAAAGTGTTGTTTCTTTTTTTATTTCTCTTATGTTTTTGTATTTCAAGTGTTACTTCCTTCAAATTGTAGTTTCCGCTCCATTGGCGATTGAACAATGAGGACTCCACCATGCAAGTTTTAGTTGCAGAAGGCAATCCTTCAGCAGCTTCATTTCTGTAAAAAGTTATTCTTTACTGTAAATATGATTGTTTTTCTCTGCTCTTTCTATAAATATGATTTCTTTTCTCTGTTTTTTTGTAAATACAATTACTTTTTTCTATTTTTCTCTATTGCTTTTATTTCTTTTTATGATTGCCCTTCTGTTGTTTAGAGCAGTAAGGATGATTGTTTGTTTGTGTTTTTTCTCTCCCTATTTTATTTTGTTGTTCCCTGCATATGATTGCCCTTCTGTTGTTTAGAGAAGTAAAGATGATTGCTTGTCTGTGTTTTTTCTCTCCCTGTTTTCTTTTGTTGTTCCCTGCAGGGAACAACTATTGTTCCCTTCAGGGAACAACACTTTTCCGTGCGTTTTCGTTGTTCTGTAAAAGGAACAACACTTTCCGCGAGTATTTGTTTTGCTGTTCCCTAAAGGGAACATCACTTTTTCTGTATGTTTTCCTTTGTTGTTCCCTCCAGGGAATAGCATGTTTTTCTGAGTATGATTTTGTTGTTCCCTAAAAGGAACAAAACTTTTTCCGAGTGTTTCTTTTTTTTTCCCTCCTAGGAACAGTTGTTGTTTCCTAAAAGGAACAACACTTTTTCCGAGGGTTTTTTTTGTTGTTCCCTCTAGGGAATAGTTGTTGTTCCCTAGAGGGAAAAACACTTTTTTCGAGTGTTTTTTGTAGTTCCCTCTAGGGAACAACAATTTTTCGAGTGCTTTTTTGTTGTTCCCTAAAGGGAACATCGCTTTTTCCAAGTGTTTTTTTTGTCGTTCCCTCCAGGGAATAACACTTTTTCTGAGTGTTGTTTTTTGTTCCCTCTAGGGAACAACACTTTTTTGAGTGTTTTTTTGTTGTTCCCTCCAGGGAACAACTGTTGTTCCATTTCCCTAAAGGGAACGACACTTTTTCCAAGTGTTTTTTTGCTATTCCCTAAAGGGAACAACACCTTTTCGAGTTTTTTTGTTGTTCCCTCCAAGGAATAGCTATTGTTCCCTAAAAGGAACAGCTGATGTTCCCTAAAGGGAAAAATACGTTTTCTGAGTGTTGTTTTGTTGTTCCCTCTAGGGAACAGATGTCGTTCCCTATAGAGAGCAACACTTTTTCAAGTGTTTTTGTTGTTCCCTCTAGGGAACAGCTGTTGTTCACTAAAGGGAACAACACTTTCCGAGTGTTTTTTTATTGCTCCCTCTAGGGAACAGCTGATGTTCCCTAAAGGGAACAACATTTTTTGATTGTTTTTGTTGTTCTCTCTAGGGAACAGCTGTTGTTTCCTAAAGGGAACAACACTTTTTCGGAGTGTTTTTTTGTTGTCCCTCTAGGGAACAGTTGTTGTTCCTTTTGGGAACAACACTTTTCCAAGTGTTTTTGTTGTTCCTTCCAGGGAATAACTATTTTTCCCTAAAGGGAACATCACTTTTTTGGAGTGTTTTCGTTGTTTCCTGAAGGGAACAGCTATTGTTCCCTCAAGGGAACAACACTTTTTTGAGTTTTTTTTGTTGTTTCCTCAAGGAAACAACACTTTTAGAGTGTATTGTTCCCTAAAAGGAACAACACTTTTTTCCAAATGTTTTTTGTTGTTCCCTTTTGAGTATTTTTTTGAGTTTTTGTTATTCCCTCTAGGAAACAACACTTTTAGAGTTTTGTTGTTCCTTCTAGGGAAGAGCACTTTTTTAGCGTTTTTGAGTTTTTGTAGTTCCCTTTAGGGAACAACACTTTTAGAGTGTTTTTGTTGTTCCCTCTTCGGAACAATATTTTTTCTTCTTGTGAATTTTTGTGTGTTGTGAATAGCATCTCCTTCCTCTTGTGAGATTATTCCTAGTTCATCTCAACCACATTTTACTAATTCCCTTTCATGGCATGAAGTACACTACTTTTATGAGGACAAGAATTATGGATTCTATTGAAGCGAGTTAATATCATTCACGTTATGATCTTTAACAGAGCAGCTTCTGGATGAGAGATTCTTTTTAAAAAAGGGACTGTTATTTATATACTACTTTACTGCATTATTTTCTACTATACATGATACTGATTGATCATCTTAATACCATGTTGGTTCCACCCTTCCTGGTTATAATCTTCTCTATCTCTAATAAATGAGCTTATGGGTACATTTTTTTTTCTATTGACATGTTCAACTTCTTCCACCATCCCTACTCTTAAGCAGTACTGAGCCTCCCTCTATTTGTCATAAAAATATGTAATAACAACAAAATTTTTCCTACAGATAGAGGATAGGGGGTCTCATTAAGAGCCATCCTACCATGTTCATAAGGATATAGCAAAGTGACATTCTCACTATAGCCACCGCACTAAGGTTATGATCCATTGGATAGCCAAAATATCATTGGAACAGGAGGTCTCATCATGAGCCGACCTGATCACTTTTGCTACATCCCAGTGAATGGTAGTGTCGTTATCTGGTTACCATGCTAACGCACTGATCTCTTATGTAGAACAACACTGGAACTCTCCATTTATAAATTGAAGATCCTGGCTCATATGGGCTAGAAAGAAACCCTGCTGAGGCTATGGATGCCTACTGGCAGCAAAGGCTCTACATATGGTATTGAAGTTATATCTTATCTTCAATTATTACTATAATACCCTTTTCTTATTCTTTCTTTTTATCAGAGAAATTATTTTCTTAATTTTTCCCTGTTTTGAAACTTTAAGCATGAGAAATTGTTTTCCAATCAATTGCATCATTCTCGGCTTGAATACCGTTAGCAAGGCATCTTTTTGGCATATTATTGTCTTTTTTCTTTTTCACATAACTTATCATCAATCCAAAGCGTCCTATCTCTTATTCATAGCTATCGTCACACACTCTGCTCTCATTATAACCATACCTCTTGCCGTCCTATCATTGATATGTCTACTTTGCTTCATTTACTGTTGTACTATTTATTCCTTTGCCTTGCCATTAGAACAACACTTTCATGTGCTTTATGGTCATAAACACCCGTTTCCAATTGGAGGGGGAAGATTATTCAAAAGTTTTTTCTAATTGAAATTTTTGCATGCGGCTTATCTATTGCTATTCAAAACTAAAACTATGGATTCAAGAAATTTGCATGCAGCGTAGTGATTTGTTTACAGGACAACAACAAGTATGGGGGGAAACTCTATTCACAATAGGGCCACACTATTGCAACTAACAGAAGAGGCTTGAGAAACTCGCCAACATGAATAATTATTCAGACATGTTGTGCTTGTCTGGATTTCACCTTTTGCATCACTTTCAACATCAACTCAGCCTACGTCAGCTTTAACAAATGCCAGTCCATACATGTCATTCCCCATTTTTTTTTGAGGTAAAACTTGAAGTAAAATAGCATAATTTTCTCCTTTATTACAAATTTAGGAGAATTTCATGAAAATTCATTGAGCATTATGTATCATCATTCATTCCACATCTTTACCACTTCCCATTTTTCAAAGACATAGATTCTTTCATTTTGGGGGAGTGTTCCTTTCATCTATTTATTTATTATGACCATGCCATTAATATTCTTTATCATCCATTGATATTCTTATTCATTCTCAACACCTCCCTTATTCCATGTTGTTTTACACCAAGCATATAATTCAATAGATAGTAGCAGCCACCTCAATTTGCTTTCTAGCATTGCATGAGGGCATGCTAATTCTCCAGTTTGGGGGAGGAATTGCTACACATGATGGATGTTTTCTACTTTCTTTCTCATTTAAGGCATACAATTTCATTTTTATACAATGAAGACATTGATTTGCGTATATCTTTAAAACTATGAATTGAATTCTTGTGATTTTTGGATAACAAAAAGGTATCATTAAAATACACAAACCCAAAAAAATTCAAGTTAAATTAGTTCATAAAATTTCAGAAATCATGCACTATCACATACAACCATTTTGTTTATATCTCATGATCCATGCACTGCAACGAATCTGATTTTTGGATTAGAGAAGTATTAATATAGTAGAAATCTACTTGCAAAATTTCAGCAAAATCTCGTTTGTAGTTTTCTGAGAAAATGGTTAATGAAGTTTGTTGTTACTTCTATCATATTTTGATGCAACTTCATATACATATAGTTGAACGTTAATGTGAAAATTATTACACCTTCATCAGCATTGCTAAAACTGAATATTCATTATTTGAGAAAGAAGCCATTTGTTCCATCAATTTCATGACTTGGGATGAACATTTGTTTTATATGGCTTGGTTAATATAGAGGCTTCGGGTTGCATGAGGACATGCAATATATTCAGTTTAGGGGTGTGTTGAGCCGCTAATATGTCATTATTATTATCACTTTTTAACACATATTTCATCCATTTCTACCCTTCTTTATCACGTCATGTATCATGATTTATCATATAATTCCATTTTATAATTATTTATGCTCTTATGGATAAATATTATTTTTTCTCCTTTATTTTTAATAAATTGATGATTGGTTTATTAATAAATTTGTTGTACATCACTCACCATTTTAGACTCCAAGATATTTTCCAGTTTGCAGATTTGATCTCCAGCTCATCATTAAATATTCCAACTCAAAAATTCCCTAGAATAAGAAGTGACAATTTTGAATTGGTTATTTTGGGTAACTGGAGACGAATCTGGAAAATCGAAAACATGGGTTTTGTTCAAAACGGACCGAATTAGTTTTATGAGTGAACAATTTTCCCAAATTCGGTCAGTATTAAAAGAAACAGAAGGTTATCTGAAGATAATTTTCTAAGATTCGTTGTTGTAGCCGTTTTTCAAATTATCTCAAATGTAATACCAAATTCGACCTGTTCCTGTTGAATGTTGATGGAGAGATATTTGAGATATGATCTTGCTGATCAATTTTTTGTGAACAATCCAATTTTGTAATGGGAATCATATTGTAATAATCTCGGTTATAACTTCTCTTTTCTCTCTGTGTATTTAAATGAGAACAGAGATCAAAGAGGGGGATAATTAGAGATAGGATAGGATAGGATAGGAGGAGAGGGGATAATGGAGAGATTTAGCTTTTCACTTGGGACCTCAATTGTAATTTCAATATATATAATGTTATTATGAAGGATGATCGTATTGTAATGAGGATTGAATTCAATGGTTAATACATAATCTACGTTGTTGATCATTCATATTCTCTAAAGTAGTTCAGTAGTATTCGCTGGTGGCTAGGGCCCAGCCTCTGGTGGATCAAACTGTTGTCCTCTATGTTATATCTTTCTAATTCATGAGAGTCAAATTGGTTTGATGTTTTTCCATTTTTTGTTAAGTTTACCGTGTTTGATATCTTTTGATTTCCCTTGAGTTTACATTACAGTTAGTTTACTTTCCTTGGGATCTTAAAAAAATAAAATGAAAGAACAATTTTGATGAAGAGAAATAAATTCACTTTCCTAGAGATGGGTAAATCCTTATCAATTGATGGTGCTTTCAAGATTTAGCCATTTTTTATCATTTATTTCTACTAAAAAATTATCTTTGCTAGTAGCATTAAGAGTAGTTTCAATAGCATTAGGATGAAATTGTCAAATCTAAATAATCAAGAATGAACCATATCCATAGATTTATTTCTAGGAAGATAAGAATAGCCATCTCTAAGAATAGCTTCACATAGCTAAAATTTTGATGAATAAGAAAGCATATTTTTTTGAACAGGTTTGATGAGTGAGTCAATTTTTCTGATAATGTTTTGAACCATTTTCAATCCTTCCCCATGAAGTAGTGTGAATGAATATGAAAAATTAAGGTGGACTTCTCTGAAGTACTCGTCACCTTCTTATTTCAGAGCTGCATTATTCTATTAAGTAAAAGAAAGAAAACATAAACAAGAACTAAAACTAGTCCTATTAATTCTATTCTACAAGAAGAACTAGGCCTAAGTAAACTCAAATGTCTGATGTAATCATTCCAATTGTTTTAATCATGCATACATATGTACACAAGGAATTAGCACCAAAAGAGGAGTTAATATCATACGAGGAAATAGAATAAATGGACTATTTACAATTTCGCACATTATGTTTATTATAACAATGCTTCCATTTAAAGAAAAAAATTCTTGAAAGAATTCCTCCAACCAAGCTTCTACTCCATCATGAAAATCATCACAAGAAGAATGTAAGGCCAGGCATGACCAACGTAGAACAAAGAATCCATTCAAGGTGGAAGACATAGTATGGTTACAATTGAACAAGGAGAGACTACAAGGCCCGAGTATGAAAATCAAGGCTTTGTGGTATTTTCCCTTTGAGATACTATAAAAGGTGGGAGGTAACTCCTATAGACTCAGTCTACCCCCATACATGCACATTTACTTAATTTTGAATGTATAGAATATGAAACTCTATGATCCTTCCATGCTATATGACTAAGAGGAACAAGTCCTACCTTTTGTAGAGGATTGGGCATAAGATACAATTTTGTAGAATCATTCTAGAACTATGAGATAAAGTGTTTGGTCAATTTAGAGTGTCCTAAATTGCGATATTAATTTTCAATCCGGGAGTCATAAATTGTTGAAGTGCGACGCACTATATGTGCAAGATAACCTATTTCTTATTTTTTTGTTGTTTTTGAGTTGTTGTTTTGTTTTTGGTTTATTTCTGTTAATTCCCTAATGTGAGATGGAAATTCTAAAAGACAAGTATGATATAAATGTTCAAGGAAATTATGTTCTTTAAAATGATTTCCAAAACTTCAAACTTTAAAAAAAAATGTTTTAAAACATGCAATGATGAAACTAATCCCTGAAAGAGAGTGAAAATGTGCCACTATTCTAATTAAACAATAGTGAGCTAGTGACCATGAAACCCAGTATCCTTGCTGCCATAAAAAATATAAGAAAAAGTGAACTCAAAGAAATCCAAAAATTGCAAGCATAGTAAACTAAAATCACATTACATCAACTCACATTCTAACCCCTCACCATTCGACTCGCTCTGGCTTTAGGAGGTAATCATAAAAAACTTGAGCAATCTGATATCTAATTTGCAGAAAATAAAACTAATATCAAACTACACACTCATACTTCAATCCCTCACCATTCAACTCACTCTGGTTTTAGGAGGTAACTGAGAATGACATGAGAAATTTAATAACTAACTTGCAGAAAATTAAACTAATATCAAACTACGCATTCATACTTCAATCCCTCACCATTCGACTCGCTCTGGCTTTAGGAGGTAACTGAGAATGACATGAGAAATTTAATAACTAATTTGCAGAAAAATAAACTAATATCAAAATACGCATTCATACTTCAATCCCTCACCATTTGACTCGCTCTGGCTTTAGGAGGTAACTGAAAAAGACATGAGTAATTTAATATCTATCTTGTAGAAGAGTAAATGAGCAAAACTGAAATAAATAACACAATGCTGGAACTAAAAACTAAAGGAAATGAATCAACAGAAGGACAAGAATAATTCCATGTCATTAGTCATTAGAAAACTATGTGCAAATGCCCAGGCTACCTATTGTAATCTGAAACAAAGGCACTGATCAGTTAACAACATATAAAATGTGAAAAGCTATGGAAAGCTATCAAACGTTAATACCATAAGAAATGTAATATATATACAAGTGAATGATTATGGCATAAGGAACATGAAGAAATAAAGCATGAAAATATACAGTAATAAACAAGACCTCAGCCTGTGCAGGGGCCCTCTGCACAATCCTTAGACAATCAACGATCAACCATGAATTGAACTCATAAACAGAGTCTTCTCATGTATTAAAATGCAGTCATAGCACATAGATAAAGTTACGGCACAGTGGGCTCGTTAACAGTCAGAATTACATTACCAAAGCTAACTAATATGCGTATGAGAACGCATTATTTATAACAGAGGATGACATAACTGCTTTCCTACACTTTGTGTTGATAAAAGACATGTAAACAACCATGTCACGAAATTTAGCATTATGGCCGTCGTGAAGGTTCATTCTTTAGAGGGTGGCTGTTGGATCCGGTTCATGGAGTATTCCACAGGTGTTAATTTGTCCCTTGAAATTTAGGAACAACCACGCAAAGCTTCACGTGGTGAAAAAAGAGTTTTATCACCGTAGGACTCTTAAGTTGACCACCGCTTTGCCCACCATTGACTATGGCCTCTTGTGATGAATTCGACTGAGCCAGTAGGACTTAGTCCATATCCACGTCGTTTGCAAGTTGCCCATGTGGCTCGATTCACCTAAAGACACCTGCAATATAGACTTTGACAAAACAGCTGCGAAAGGTTGGGCTGGCTGTGGAAAGTGACAAGATTCCGCAGCTTATAAACAAAAATGTAGTTCAAATAGCAACACAAACACATAGTCAAGAAACCACTTTAAATGCCATTTTTTTAACTAATATGCAATGATACTAATGACTTAGGAGGTTCAGATGAATGGGAAGAAGCTAGAAAAACGTGTTGGAAAGATGAAAGTTTGGGACTCAACATACCCCCACTGTGAAGGTGTTGCATGTCCTCATGCAACCAAAATTTTGACTATCCCCCCTTCAAATCATATGTTCTGAGGCTTCTGCCAGTACATCTAGCCCTCTTCCTCTCTTTCTTGGTGCTGCTAACATCCTGGGGTCCTTCATCAAGCATCTGAATTTAAGATTAATCAATGCTTTACTTATCTTCTTGCATTTCTTCTTCAATTTTCTGTTCTTTTTGTGCCATAGTCCCAGGTGTAGCATAGTGTTGTCATGTATGATCTTGTCCAGTCTGCTTTGCTCTTTGAGTGCTTCATTTTCATTTTTAATATGTCGATTTAAAACCTCCAACTCAAAGATTTCTTGTTTCAACGATTGGACTAGAGCTTCTTGTGGTATGTGAGGCTGAGTGGATGAAGTGCTAGGACCCGTGGTTGTTCTTTCTAAGGATTCTATGTAATCATACACCTGTTTCTGCCTTGGATCTATTTCGGGTGTTGTTTTCCTGAGGCTGTCCCCAAAATGCTGTGGAGGAGAATTGACTTCAAACTCTAGCCGAAAAGGACTCATGTCATCATCTTGAGGACTAGTTTCAACATTTGGCTGAGAATGAGGTGGACTACTGCCAGCTAGAGTTGTTCAGGTGTTCCTTCTCCAAAATCAACAAAATGGGGTCCTTTCGTTTGTGATTTTCTCCATTTTCCCTTGAGCCTGCTGCTTCTTCTTACATATTGCAGACTACTGTCTTTTTCCTTCCGTTTTCCTTTTCATATCTTTTTGGCCATAACTGACTGTTCCTAAAGGTTAACTAATCTCCCAGACAATACTTGATGGTCTTCTTCTGAGGAAGGGGTTTGATGCACAGCCTCAATGCTTCTTTTCTCTTTTTATTTTGTTTGCTTTTTACCCTCGGTCTCTTCCTTCCTCCTTTTAGACAGTCTTTCTTCTCTACTAGTTCTCTCAACTGTGTTAGTAGGAGTCTTTTCCTTCCTCCTTTTAGACAATCTTTCTTCTCTACTAGTTCTCTCAACTGTGTTAGTAGGAGGGATTTGAGTTTTATCATCTATTCTCTTTCTTCTACTTCTTTTTTATGTACTGCTTTCAAGGGTTTCTTGGGGTTCTTCAAAGAAATTTCTAATTAAAAATTGCTCACAGGTGTCCCTTTTCTCTTTTAATTGTTTTTCTATCAGGATTTTCACGAGACCATGGTGATACAAATGTGGTTCTACGTCCCCCAAATGCTTTTGGATGGTTACAAACATCTTTTTCAAACTATTTAATAAAAATTAATGGCAGATTAAGGATCTGGTTGTCTAGGAAATTCATTAACAAACATGCATGATACATGTACATTACTCCAAAAGGTCCCTCACAGGTGATAAATTTTTGAATAACTAACAGTAAGCTATCCCACTCTTCTTTTAAAGCATGAATAGGAATTCCCTTTTTGAAAATGGTGACATCCATACCTGGGTCACGCAAGATCACTCTCCAAGATTCATCACCAATGCTCTGGTTCTTAAACCAGTGTTCACCTCCCTAGGGAAGTTTTGTGGCAGCTGCTATTAACGCTTTAGTTACTACGAATTTTAGGTCTCCAATTTCCACCTCTAGTCCATCAAAAGACCTTGAAAAGGCCTTTGTAACCTCCCTATGGTAGCCTTTGAATTTTTGGATAAAACGTAACCACCTGGCCTTTTTCAATATATCTTTCACTTGCGGATATCCTTCAATAAATTTGGATCCCTCTGGTTCTGCCGTTAACAGCCGTCCCATCCTTCCTTCTGTTCTTTAAAACTCGTCTAAATTAGCAGAGATGATCAAGGGTTTATGAAGGAGCCCAGCAACTATAAGCGGATATCAGAGAATAGGTATACGAGATGAAGCAGAACAAAGAACAAAATGGGGTGAAGGCTTATGTGAGCACGGTGGAAATGAAGCCGTGAGGTCAATAGAACAGTAGGGGGAGAAAGTGCATCCGGCAATATTTAAAATTGGGTGGCTATAGAATGGATGCATGCACGTTTATAAAATGGTTGTGGATTTTGTGCGGCTGAAAGAAGCCGTAGTCAAATCAACCATGATTCATAATCACAAATGGAGTGTGAGAATATTTCCAAACTTGAGTTAAATCCCGGAATTAATCATAAGACCATTGGAAAATAAATGCATGGCTTATGGAGGAATGTCATGGAATGAAATGGTTATAGAGGCGACCACGTTTAATCATTGCATATAGTTGAGCTCGTGATTTAATAACTATGCAAAAATGTGTTAGAATGCCATTTGAAATAAATTTTTGTTCATACCTTCGAATTCTTGTCATTTTTCTTTAGTCTTCAATCAATTGCTCCTCGTTGGTGCTTTTGAATGCCTTATGTCTTCATAATATATCCTAATACCTGCATTTGATTTCATGATTGTTGAACTAACATCTGACTGTAATTTTTTTTGAAAAACAAAGTGGTGGCTGCAGAAACCCAACTGGCTGCGGAATCAGTGAGCAGCTATGGAAACTGACTTTAGCTGTGGAAACTGACCCAACAAGCTTATAACTGAATGAGATGTATAAACGATGACTAACTGGATGGAAAATGGTCATAAAAACTTTTATTAATGAAATGAAATGAATGAAATGGAGTGGAAATGAAGTGATGTGGAATGGAAATGAGATGGAGTGGAATGAGAATGAGGTGGAGTGGAATGAAAAATGAGAGAGAGAATTTTTTTATTTTATATTTTTTTGGAAAATATAGGGTGTCAGGAATTCCTAATTTTCTCGCTACATTTTCTGTATAATGCTGTCAATCAGTGATTGGTTTTCAGGCTTATACAATTTTATTATTATTATTATTATTATTATTATTATTATTTTAACAGAAAAGAAAAAAGGTTAGGCTGGTGGAGAAAAAGGATTCTTCTTCACCAGCCCTATTGCAGAATTATCTTGAAACATTTTGACAAATTCCTCTTTTGAGAGTGGCTTGTCATAGATCTTTAATCTGTGGCCATTCATAATAAGAGGATTTTGAGATTCATCAATGGTCTTGATTCTTACTGCTCCATTGCTAAAGAATTTTTCAATCTCATATGGCCCGAGCCAATGAGTCTGAAATTTGCCTTTAAAGTCTTTAAACTTAAAATCGAATAGCAATGCCCAGTCTCCTTCTTGAAACTTTTTCTCTTTGATGTATTTGTCATGCCACTTAGCTCTTTGATATTGAACTAGATGAGTTCTTAGGATTGCTTCTTGTCTGATCTCATCTAGCTCATTCAACTATTCCATTCTATGCTTTTGGGCTTCTGATAGATCCATCCCCAACTAAACTGCCATCTTGAAGGTTTTGACTTGGAACTCAATGGGGAGCAGGACTTCTTTCCCATAAACAAGTTCATAGGGAGGATGTCCTATTGTATTTCTCCATGTAGATTTGTAGGCCCAGAAGGCTTCAAGAAGCCTTTCTGCCCAATCTCTTCTGTGTAGATGAACATTTTTGGTGATGATGTTTTCAATAACTTTGTTTGTAGACTCCACTTGGCCATTTGCTTATGGATGGTAAGGAGTAGATTTCCTGTGCTTGATTTTGTATTCTTCCATCAGCTTCTCTACCATACTGGATGTAAATTGACTTCCTTGATCTATCACAATTTCTCTTGGGACACCAAAGTGAGTAAAAATATCCTCATAAAGAAAACTAACAACTAAATTTTTAGTAGCAGAAAGTAATGCTTTGGCTTCTACCCATTTAGTGACATAATCAATACATACCAATATATACTTCTTTTGTTTAGATGGTGGATTAATAGGTCCAATGAAATATAATGCCCATTTTTCAAAGGGTTCGATGAGTACCTGTGGCTGCAATGGCATTTCATTTGAAAGAGCAAGTTTCCCTACTCTTTGGCAGCTACCACACCTTTTGACATACTCTTTTGCATCTTTGAAGAGGGAAGGCCAATGATATCCTAAAGAAAGGATTTTATAGGCCATCATTTTGTCAGCAAAGTGTCCACCGCATGGTTCATCATGACATGCCTTGAGGATATCAGGCATTTCATCTTCCCTAACACATCTTCTGATCACAAAATCTAACACTGTTTTAAACAATTCGTTAGAAATCCATGAATATTTTGAACTCTCCCGAATAATCTTTCTTATTTCACTAGGAAATAGATGTGGAGGTAGTTTCCCTGTAACCAAATAGTTAGCAATATCTGCATACCAAGGAGTCTGAGTAGTTACTGCAAACAAATATTCATAAGGAAACTTATCCTCTACAGGAGAATCTTCTTTAGTATTCTGAATCCTAGACAAGAAATCAGCTACTGTATTTTGCTTCCCTAGTCTATCCAACACAATAATATTGAATTACTATAAAAGTAAGAGCCACCTTGTAACTCTGCCATTAGTAACAGGTTTGTTCATTAGATATCTAATAACAGAAGGATCAATATGAATAAAAGTTTCATAGCCTGTTATATAATGTCTAAACTTATTGATTGCATGAACAACTAAGAACTCTTTTTCAGTCACAATATAATTCAACTCAGTGGGAGTCAAATTTTTACTAGTATAATAAATGGCATAAGGAACTAAATACCTTTGACCCAACACAACTCCTAGAGCTGTACCTGAAGCATCTATAGAAATATGGAAAGAGAGATTCCAATTTGGTCCTCTCAAGATAGGCCCTTCAAATATTCTTGTTTTCAAAGTTTCAAAGGTTGATTGACAATCAGGATCCCATTTGAATTCAAAGTCTTTTGTAAGTAGTTTGAAGAGTGGAGATGCTATTAGTGAAGTTTTCTATAAATCTTCTATAGTATCCAGTAAATCCTAGAAAACTTCTAACATCTCTTTGACAATTTGGAAAAGGCAACTTGGAGATGACTTCAACTTTTGATCTATCAACTTTAATCCCATCCCCTGAAATGTGATGTCCCAAAACAATACCTTCAGTAAACATCATAAAGCATTTTTCATGACTTAATGAAAGATTTGTCTCTTTACATCTTACAAGGAATTTTTCCAAATTCTCTAATGCCTCTTCAAACGAATCACCATAAAAATCATCCATATAAACCTCTACACAATCATGGATTAGATCAGAAAAAATTCCTAGTACTACCCTTTGAAATGTTGCGGGTGCATTACATAATCCAAAAAGAAGCACTCAGTAAGAAAAAGTTCCCCATGGACAAGTAAATGTGGTCTTATCTTGATCTTCAGGTGCTACCTGAATCTGATTATAGCCACTAAAAACATCCAGAATGAAAAGTACTTTTTGCCTGCTAAAGTATCTAATACCTAATCGATAAAGGGTAAAGGAAAGTGATCCTTCAAAGTCACTTTATTCAATTCCCTATAATCAATGCATACCCTCCATTTACCATTATTTTTAGGTACTATAACCAAAGGAGAAACCCGTCGGCTATCTGAAATTGGATAAATGAAGTTTACATTGAGTAGTTTTTGGAGCTCTTCTTTCACTATCTCCCTAAGGTTTGGATTCATCCTTCTCTGAGGTTGTGTGATTGTTCTACTATTTTCCTCAATGTAGATGTGATGAATACAAGTCTTAGGGTCAATACCTTTCATATCAGTATATTTCCATGCAAATGCAGTAGAATGTTTTTGTAAGATTTTGGTTAGCTCTCCCTGTTGTGATTTTTCGAAGTTTTTGTTGATATTCAATGTTTTACCTGGAAAAATTTCAATGGCAGAACTACCAAACTCTTCCATAGAGTAAAGAGACATTTGTCTAGAGGATAGATACTCAATGTCAAAATCCAACTGAAATTGTGTGTGGTCATATTCTGAAGATATTTCAAAATTTTCTAATGTGTTCAGAATTTGACTATCTTCACTGATTTCAAAAATGGTAAAGACAGGTTGTATAGTGTCCTCATCATCGACCCATTCATTATCTCCTACTTCTGTAATTGCTTTTGCTGGAGGATACAAATTGAATTTCTTTGTCGAATTACCATCAGAAATGTACATATCCCCAGATCTACAACTAATGAAAGCATCAGTTGTGGGTAGCCAAGGTCTTCCTAAAATGAGTGGATGCCCTCCTAGATTACTCTTGGGAGTCAAAATCATGAAATCTACTGGATATTCCCAAGAATCTAAGGAGACTGAAATATCTTCTAATACACCATCTAGTTTGATTAAGGTTCGATCTGCAAGTTGCAGTAAGGTAGGTGTAAAAATAAGATTAGGAAGTTTTAGCTGTTCCATAGTCTGTCTACTAATAATGTTGATAGCATCCCCTAAGTCAATCAAAGTATTTGGAATTTCTACCCCATTGATATGTGTCTTGACAATTGGAACTACCAGGATCTACATACTTCTGCATGGTAATTTTCCCATCATGATATCTGCAATTTTCCTACAGGTGGATCTTCTTGTATCTCTTGGTTTCTTTCCTGGCTTTTGATACTCAACTCCTTTATTGTTTTTGCTAGAATAGGAATCTCTCTAATGGCTTGTAGCAAGGGAATCTTGATACAGACATTCTTTAATTCATCTAGGAAATCATAGTCAGGCAACAATATTTGTTTTTCCACTCCTTTGTCAATTTGTAATCTTTCAGGAAAAGGTGGTGGTGGATGAAGATGCAGGTTGCTCAACTATAGGAGTTGTGGGGGTTGACCCTTTTTCTTTTTCTTTTTGAGTGTTTGGGTTTTGAAGAGATGCTTCAGAACCTTTATTGGCGTCAAGAGAATCTTCCTCAGAAATACTTTTCTTTTGAGCATCTGTAGAAGGTTTTTCTAAAACTCTACCAAATATGAGTTGTACATCATTGAGAGGAACAATCATATAGGTAGGAAATTGTTATCCTTCTACCATGTAAGAATTTTGAGGATTTTTATTATTGGGATTTGGTAATGGCTGGGAAGGTAGTTGATTTGCTTTTTGTTGGAATGGAAGCAATAGTTGAGAATTTTGTTGAGGAGTTTGTTGTTGTTGTGGAAATGGTAATGAAAGTTGTGGGTTTTGATTTGGAAGTTGTGGAGCTTGTTGATTTGGAAAAGATGGACAATATTGATAAAATTGAGAAAATCTCCCATAAGGATTTTGCATACCTTGTACCCATGATTGATATGGATTTTGAGATTGGGGACAAGGTTGTTTCCAAGGATTCCAATTTGGCGAGGGTTGAAAGTTCATAGGATTGTTGAACCCTTGATTTTGTTGCCCCTGCCATGGTCTCCTTGTAACAAAATAGAGAGACTCCACTGGATTTGGATCTTCTTGAAAGACAGCTTTGAGCCCAAGAATTGAAGGAAAATCCTTGGTCTCATGGCTTTCTGAGCAAATCATACATGTTTCTACAACTTTTGCATCCAAGTGACATTCCCTTAGAGCATGTTTCTTCCTACATTTTGGACAAAAGATGGTCAAAGCTTTAGCTTCAGCTTTCTGCTTGTTTTGTATTTTAAGGGTGTCTAGTTGCTCACTAAGGCTCCCTAAAATATCAGTTTTGAACTCATCAAGCATATTGCCAATCTTTGCCCTACTTACTGAACTAGTTGCACATTTGTTTGCTCTAATCAGAGAAGGATCTCTAGGCCCTTTTGCAGTTTTAGATTTTCCCCTTGAGAGATGGACACATAGTTCTGCTATGTCATGAAGTGGAAGTTGAGAGATATCTCCCTTTCCCATCATCTTTGAAATTTCTATCCATTCATCTCTAATGGCTTTCAAGAGATGAGCTTTCAAGGTTTACTCATCTAGATTACTCATTTTTTCTCTCTTTAAGTTGTATTGAAATCTTTCAAGTAGGTCCTCCAAGTTTTCATCTTCTTTTTGCATCATCTTGAATACCTCATCCTTATGATTGGTGGGCATGCAATAGTTCAGGTATCTATCCAAGAATGTTTGTTTCATATCATTCCAACTATTAATAGACTGAGTGGCTAATCCCATGAACCATTTCAAAGCAGATCCTTTTAATGTTGAAGGAAACAGTTTGAGTTTTTTAGAGTCTTCCATATAATCATAGGTTCAACACAAGACTTCAAACTCAAATAGAAATGTTTCGAGGTCCTCACTTCTTAACCCATGAAAGTTTGGGAGGACAGATGGTGAAATGTTTTTCATTGTTGTATAGGTTTCCTCATCAGCTATAGGGAATCCAAATGAGTTATCCCCATCCCTATTTCCTTCATTGTTACCTCTTCCTCCTCCATTTCTTCCTCCTCCTCTACCTCTACCTCTACTTCCAAATCCATCTACTACTTCCTCTGTCATGATAATTTCTTCAATGTCCTCAGAGTCCTCTGTTTCTTCTATTAAGGGAGGATGAGAGGGAATTTCTTCCTTTTCTTCTTCACGTGATTCTACTTCTTGAATTACAATATGCTCTCCTGTAGAAGTAAAGAAAGGGTCTTCCTCTAAATGAGATTTGGTAGATGGTGTAGGAGAATCCTCTAATTCAGCTGCTCCTTGAATTCTAGGAATCTTAAGACTAGGGTGTTATAGACATTTTTGGGCACTTCAACCCAATCATAAATGTCCATAAACTGAGGGCTCCTAAGTCCCTAAAGTGTTGCTTCACTACCTAAAGGAACAAGGTCAGCTGATTACAACATCTCCCAAAAGTTCTCCACTAAAAATTGTTCATAAATGGTCAAAACTGGACCATACTGAAAACCCAGTGCAGAGGGTGCGATGCATATCACTTTCCCAATGTACAAAGTGTGATCCATATTGAATGGCCCCTCTGTAGGGTGTGATGGTCGGGAATGGACAAATGGCAGGGACAAAATACGAGGTGGAAGATCATGCAATCTTCCAGAAGCTTCCCCTCTGACACTTGCCTCTCTGTTTTCGACCAGGGATGAGTAAGAGATCATCAGTCTCCAAGTGGAATCAAGAACTGTCAGAGAGAGGACACTAATCAAAACCCCAAAAGATGACTCACCTCCCTACAATCATCTATATATGGATCCCTCATCACAGAGATCCAGAGGCTGGAATCTTGTATCTTGTAGAGAAGTGTTGTTGGTTTTCTGGTGTATGTTCATAGTGTTGGGTGATCTAAGCTTTACTTGAGGTGAAGAAGGGCTTTCTTGCTAGAGGATGATGTTGGGTTAGAACATATGGTTGTAATC